>PVIY010016178.1:0-52195 GCA_004026745.1 Myrmecophaga tridactyla | reverse complement strand
TTTTTTTTCCCTTTCAAAATGAAATTTCTGCTTAAAATCTTGCATCAGGCACAGTTTTTTTTTTGACTAAACCATTCCCAAACAATTTCTTTTCTACTTGTGTGGATGCAAAAGCTTGATACACTCCCAGCCTTCTTTGCAGCTAGGTGGGGGCAATGTGATGTAAGCAGATACCCATTGCTAAGGGTAGTTCTGAGAATGTTCATGCCACCTCCCCTCTTCCTTCTTCTGACTTTGAATGCTGATGTGATCCTTGGAGCCAGGATAGCCATTTTGCAATGATAGGCAATAAAGACAAAAGTCAACTTGCTAAGAATGGTGCAGGAACAAAAAATAAAGCAGAAAGAAACTGTGTCCCTAAAATACATTAGTTAGCAACTGAACACATCCTGAATATACAATTTTTTAAATCTTTGACATAAAAAAAGTCAAAATTCTTTTTCTTAGCACTCAAAGAACTTCATAATCTGGCCATTCTTCCTTTCAATTTTTATCCCCTGCCTGCGGTCCCTCACCTATCATGTTCCGTATAAGTCTTATGCTACTGTCCTGACTCTGAGCCTTTGAGCAGGCTGTTCACTTTTGGAGAATGCCTCTCCTGTTTTATTTGCCAGACTTACTCCTATGTTAAGACTCAAATCAAGTGTCATACAGTCTAAAAAACTTTTTCAAACTATCCCTTTCCTCATTCTGTCTCTTATAATGTGGATTAGTGTCACTCCTGGCTGATTGCATAGCACCTGTTAATGTCTGGCACAGAATCTAGAACACTCTATTAATCATTACTATGCTTGTGTCTGTATTATTAGATACTAATACCCCGAGGTCAGGGCAATGTTTTATTTCTACCACTCAGCACAGCTCCTGATCAATAATAGAAGCTCAACAAAGGTTTGTTGAAAGCAAGAATGAATACTGGATATTTTTCATTGGATTTTACTTCCACCCATGAATCCGATTAGAGACCTGCACACAGTACCCCAGGTAGTGGTCACATGCAGACTTTTTTGTAAGTATTATGTAAGCCTTTGGGGACACAGCATAAACTGGACTGAAGTGCTCAGTAAACAATCTTCAAGGAGCCTTAGATCCTTTTCTTGACTGTTTGGGATATAAATATGGTTGAAACTATTTTTCCTTAAGTATGTTGTCTAATGTATTCCCAAAGTACATCCCATGCTATCTTACATGCCCCAATTATTTTTTCATGTCAGCTTGGCTTTTCACTAATGAAAAAGATCTCTACAACTTTGGATGTTTCCATTTTTAAAAATAAGTTTCAGTCTCTTAAACTGAATAGTCCAATGCTTCTTCTCAGGAGGTATGTGATGCTTAAATATTATCGTCTAGAAATTTAATTGTTTATCCCTAGCCTTTGTTTCCTGAGTGCCATCTATTTTTCCACCAAGGACAAATGATAACAGCAAAAACCCTTCCTTCAACCTTCACCTCTAGTTGATTCTGGGTTGATTTTTCTTTTCTATTGGCTATACTTTAAATTATATGCCTTCTTAGATATATTGCTTGTGGCTCTGTAGATTTGGTGGGGAGGGAGGCAAGCATCTCAGTTATTCAGTAAGAACATAACATTTGGGTTTACATGGTCAAAACAGTGACTCTGAGTGATCCAAACCATCCACCTGTTTGAGCCAAGCTTGCTATACCTGGAAGTTTACTTTCAGATCATCTAAAGATGTTGGTATCAGCTGAAGTATTGGCCTGGCAGGGAGTATCTTAGGCTCTTCAGTATTGTGAGAATTTCTGCAGTAAAGGCAGTGGGGTGGAAGAAACTCCAGTATTTGAGAATTGGAAGGAATTAAGTGTTGGGAGTTGGGGAAATACAGTAATTCAAGCAGGGGCTTTGCATTTAGAACAACTTATATTTTTGGTTCTGCCCCCCACTAGTTGAGTGATCTTGGTTTTAAACTTCTGCTCTCCAAACAAAGTTTCTTCATCTTTATTTGGGGAATAAGATGGTCTACATAAGATTGCAGTAAGGGTTAAACGAGGTGACCAAGAATGTACCTCAATCAATAGCAGCTATTGTTATTGGAGTACAAGGAAGGTAGGAGACAGGGTTAGCCATTGCTTTCAGCTTTTGTAGGTTCATAGCATGGAAACTCTGAATTCCTTAGAAAATATTCAGAATGGTTAAGAATTCCTGCACATTCCATTCTGGTTATGCTGGCCATTTTGTTGTTCTCTAAACCTAGATCCCTCTCCCCCTCCAGTACAGTTTGCCTCAGTGTGTGTATTATTGTTTTCTCTTTTGGGAATACTCATTCCATGGTGTTGCAGATAGATATTGCTGCATAATAAATCACTCTAAAATGTGAACATAGTTCATTACAGCAACACCTACTTATTATTGCTTGCATTTCTGTGGGGTGGCGCTTGAGCAGTTCTTCTGCTTCTCTCACCTGGGATCATACATGCAGCCACAGTCCTCTGATGGCCCCATGGTGGCCGGAAGGGCCATCATGCCTCCCTCCCTTACCTGAGGCTAGTCTAGGCTTCTTCACATCGCAGTGGACTCGGGGTTCCAAGAGGGTGAAGGTAGGAGCTTCAAGGTCTCTTAAGGCCTAATCTCAAGACTTGCACAACATCATTCCCCCATGTTCTATTGGTGTAAGCCAGTCACAAAGTCAGGCCAGATTCAAGGGGATGGGAAACTAAATGCCACCTCTCAAAGAGAGGAGCCACAGCATTGGGCTGTGAAGAGGGGTGTCCACAGGAAAGCTGACTCATCAGGGCCATGATTATAACAATCCACGACATCTGGATATCTGCATAGCTCTCTCCTCCTGTTGCATTCAGATCCTGGAGGAGGCCTTCCCTCCTCTATTATAAAATAGATTGCCTGCTGCCCTGCCTCAGCTGCTTCTATCACTCTTACTTCTTACATTGCTGTAGTTATCTCCAGAGCACTTATTCCAGAGCACCATCTGACATGTTATACCTTTGTATGTGTCTGTCTAATGGTCCCCTATTGGATTGCCAGCTCCAGGAGAACAGGGGCTTTCTTGATTTTGTTTACTGCTGCATGCCCAGAACCCAGAACAGTGCCTGGCACGTACCATGGGCAGAATGAATGTTGGTTGCACGCATGAGTTCATTCAAGTGACATTTGTGTGTATGCAATTCAAGGCATGTATTGTACTGAGCACTTCCAATAACCCTCAAAACTGAACAGTGTTTGCATCATTTGTGGGGCAGGGGAGGGCACCAGAATAATAAATGACCAAATCATTTCCCTTGCAAAAGTTGTTTGTTGTGCTTTAATTTTCTTTTTTAAATCCGACCCATGCACATGGCCCAAATCCTAGAAATATGTCTTTATTAGTTGGAAGCAGTAGGTTTTCTGTGTCTTATTAGAAAGGATTGGCTGCTCTGGTTTAATAATATACAAAAGGATTGGACTTTGGAGGAATTTAAATTATTTTCAGCATTAAACACGATATCTCTGAGCTGATGCATTTAGTCACGAATATAGATTCCTCAACCAGAAAGATTAGCAGACATTAAATCTATGTAAATTCAACTATTAATTTATGTTTGAACAAATTCAACAAGAGATTTGACTTGGGGGCTTACAGACAAATAGATTTAGTTGGGAAAAATGCATATCGCCGCCTTTAACCACGATGCTGTATTCCTTTTGAAAATTTCACAGCTGAGTGAATCTCTAACAGGTCACAGTTGAAAGCCCAAGCAATTATGTGAATGTGTTAATAATAAAACAGGGAAATGACTGTATTTGTCTTGTATAAGGATAAAAGCAGCTGTTGGTACGATTTGAAAAAATGATAGTGAAGCAGGCTCCTTGTCTATGGTACCTGGCAGGATGCAGAGATGGACTTATTCCCAGCCACTTCCCAGACCTGACATTTTCTCAGGCCTCTTTGTTGGATTACCAGGACTGTAGGAGCCACTAGTATTTCATGCCTTGGGTGGAGCCAAGCAGATACAGTTCACAAAGGCTGCCCTAAGCAGGCACCTCCACGTGATAATTGACGGCTGTGACTGAAGGAATAAACAGAATAATCTGAATTTACAGAAGCCACGGGGGGCTTTTGGCAGCATGCAAATTCATAAACTTATCAAATGTAGTCTTTGAAAATGAAGAGCTCTTTTGAAGCTGGATGTCAGGGAAAACTAGTCATGGCAGTATTCCTGGATACAAATGCTGGCAGTACTAGAACCCCAGTAACTTCCATAGGTCTAGTAATAATAACGGTAATGATAATAACAGCAAACTTTTTTTGAGCTCTTACTATTTATCAGGCAAATTATAGGCATAATGTCGCAATAAATGTCACAATGATATTACTATGAAGTGAATACTAGTATTATCTCCATTAAATAGATAGGGAAACTGAGGCTCAGAGAGGTTAATTGCCCAGTTACCAGTGGCAGAGCTGGGATTTGAACCCACACCTGTGATAGGGAAAATGATTTCCTGGGGTCCATGAATCTGGCTCTGCAGCCCATCTTTGTTCTGGAATTTATTTCAGGCAAAAGTCATAAAGGTTTAGCCCAGGAGCTGGCTTATTGGAGGCAGCCAATGATAAAGGTAGTAATATAATTTACTTTTTTCTGTATACTGTGTGTCAGAAATGTTTTGGGAAGTTGGCATTCATTATCTTGTTTAATCTTCACAATACCCATATTAAAAAATAGGTCTGATTGATCTCCCTATTTTAAAGATGAGAACACTGAGGCAGTGAGAATTCAAAAACCTATAGAGTAACTGGCAGAAGGGAAATTTGAACTTCTCTTCTGGATAGCTAAAGCAACTCTGCCTCTCCAGAAATACTCCCCATCCTAGGCTCACCCATAACTTGGAGCAATCCAAGCCTGGATTCAAGAAGGGAGGGCTTCCTCCTTTAGCAATTGTGAATAATGCCGCTGTGGACATCATTGGTAAATATGTTTCTGTTCCTCTTTTCAGGTCTTTTGGGTATATACCTAGATGCAATCTATCAACAAATGAATGAATAAACAAAGTGTGGTATATATTTATACATATACACACACACAATGGAAAAGTATTTGGCTGTAAAAAAGAACAAGACTCTGATACATGTGACAACATGAATGAACCTGGAAGACACCAGGTTGAGTTAAATAAGCCAGACACAAAAGGACGATAAGGGTGTGATTGCACATAAAGGAAATACATACGCAAACACACAGTCAGAAACTAGAACACAGGTTACCAGGGTCTGGGTGGGGGTGGGGCGTGGGGAGTTAATGTTGGTGGCTTCAGAGTTTCTGTTTGGGGTGATGGAAAAGTTTTGGTGATGGATGGCAGTGAGGGTGGCCCGACATTGTGAATGTAATTAACACCACTGAACTGTACATTGGAAAGCGGATAAAATGAGAAATTTTAGATTGCAGATATGTTACCAGAATGAAAAATTTTAATTTATATATTAAACAAACAAACAAATAAAATATGCCTCTTGCTCTCATAGCCCCTTGTTTTCAGTCACATGTTTCTGTGGCCTTAAGCTCTGTAGCTACTCCATGGAGTCAGCCCTGACTGACCTTGGGCACCCCTGGCGGTGCTCTTCCCCAGGTGTTTTCTGTTACTGGCAGATTGGGCCTCGACCTTAAAGACTCACTCCCTTCCACTTCCACCCATGAGAGGAACCACCAGGGAAGGAATAAATGAGGCAGTAAATGAAGCTCACTCATCACTGGCCCATCATTAAAGAGAAAAAGTTCAGAATAGCAAATAGGCCCTTCTGTTTGTCCATCTTTCTTTCCTTCCATCCTTCCCTCCTTCCTTCTTTCCAACCCTCCTTTCTTCCTTCCTTTCTTCTTTTTTTCCTTCTTACCTCCCTACCCTCACTAACCAACATTTTTCTAGATGTGTTTCTAGATCTCCGTTTTTGCTAGGAGGTGGGGTACACAGAAAGAAATACAATTAGGCTCTACCCTCAAGTATTGATTGATTTTTTTTAACACATGTCTGCTTGTAGAATAAATGAGTGATTGAATGAATGAAAACTTAATAGAAACCCATGGACAGAGTAGGTAGCTAAAGCTTTAGGGGCCTAATTTGAGTTGGTTTCCCCTGAAAGCAAACTCTGAGACAATGATGTGATTGTAAGTGGTTTTTTTAGGTATTGATCCCTGGAAACAACAGTGGAAGTGAGTGGAAATGAGAAGAGATGAGAAGAGAAAAGAGAAGAGAAGCAAATAGCAAATGTACTATCAAGCAGGTTACTGATGTGGGCAGTGGAAGTTTCCCTGTTCCCTGGGAAGCTCTGGGAGACACTAAGGTACTTCCAATCTAAGGCACTTCCAATCTGCTGCATGAATGGGTTGAGTGGGCTCCAGCATTCAGAGAAAGACCTTGAGCAAAGAGTCATAGGTGCTGGCAGTTGGAAGCTGCAATGTGACATTCATGGGAACAGTGAGTTAAAAGGATATAAGTGAAGCATCATGAGCATCTCCTACAGCCTCACTAATGAGATTGTGGTCCATGGACCAGCACCTGTTAGCATCACCTAAGATCTTATTGGAAATACACAACCTTAGTCTCCACCCCAGACTCTCTAAATAAAAACCTGATCTTAAACATCCATAGGTAATACACATACATGTCAAAGTTTGAGAATCACTGTGCTACAGAATTTTTTCTAGATACAATCATTCACTCCATAGATATTTGCTTGAGAAGTTCAAAGATTCCAGGTACTCTGCTAGGTGCTGAGGAGTCAGTGACAGATGAATCCAGGCTAGGCCCTGGAGGAGTTGACCCCAGGGGAGGTGTGCTGGTTTGGGGCTGTTATGTACCCCACAAAAGGCCATGTTCTTTTAATCCATCCCTGTGGGGGTAGGATGGGACATTTTGTAGTTGGGACCTTGTGGTTCAATTGAGATGAGACCCAGCCCATTCAGGGTGGGTGGTTAATCCCTATATTGGGGTCTTTTATGAGGCTAAGAGAGAGAAAATACCCAGAGACATCGGGAGAGAACCACTGAAACCAGAACCGAGAAGAGAAGGACCAGCAGACATTGCAATGTGCCTTCCCATGTGACAGAGGCACCCCAGATGCTAGCAACCTTTCCTCAGAGAAGGTATTTTCCTTTTTACGCCATAATTTGTACATTTTCATGGCCTTGGAACTGTGAATTTATAGCCTAATAAATCCCCATTGAAAAAGCCAACTCATTTCTGGTATATTATATTCTGGCAGCTTTAGCAAACCAAAACAGGGGGCATTTCCAATACTGTGCAATACTAGTTCCTTTAATAAAGAAAGTAACCATGTCCCAGGAGGTTCACTTTGGTGCATTAAGTTCTGATCAGGCTTACAAGACAGAAGGTGTCTAAACTGAGTCTTAAAGACTCAGGAGGACTTATCTAGGTGAAGAAATCAGAAGAATGTCTGAAGTAGAGTAAATATCTTGTATCAAGGCCTAAAGGCTGGGAAGTGAACTCCAGGGCATTGAAAAACTGCCAGTGCAAGCAGATTCCATTGAATGCAGTGGATGTATTCTTTGAAATGGGAAGGGAGGGAGACTGATCCTCCATGGGGTCTTTATAGCATAGCTTTTATGGAGATGTGTTCTGGGCATCCTATTCTGTCAATTACTTTTACATTCCTTTTAAATTCTCTAAACCATGACAGACTACAGCTGTTCATCATATGGTCACACTTTCCAGGCTGCAGTGATGACTCTGTGGGCTTCACAATGTCCCTGCTCTACCACAAATTCTTAATTGCTTATTGATCTTTACCTTTTATTTCTTCCACCATACACTTAAAGTTGGCTTAACTTTTCCCTTCTTTTCCTGAGAAGCTCTTGCCACCTCCTTAGGATCACCAAATGGCTAAGGGAACAGATGATAGGATAAGATAGACTGAGCTTTGAATCCAGACTTCACTCTTAACTAGTGACATGAATTTGTGCATCTTACCTAACCTTTCCATGTACTGTAGTTTCCTCATTTGTAAATGGAATTAATGGTAGATATTTCTAGCACTCACCATGATTATTAGCACACTCCCCTTCTGTCACAAGCCCCCTTGAAATTAGGCATGACTTGTTTTAGTTCATGAATAATGACACTTGCCACTTCTGAATGGAAGACTTTAAGAGCTGGTGCACCATTCTCCATCCATTCTTCCCCTGCTGTAGCAAACCTGGAGCAAACCTTTACCATGTTAAAATGGTAAATTCATTACATGGTCAAAGCATCTACCACTCTGGGGCCCTATGTGATGCCTTCCTGGAGCAAATCCCTCACCATCCCCTCAGTTGTTACCATTTGCATTGCCCGCATTATAAGAACTATAAATAAATCTTTCTTCTTTTAAGATTTGGGGGCTCTTTATTGCTGCAGCAGAACCTAACTTATTCTGGCAGACACAAGCATCTACCATCAGGATTTATTATAAGGACTGAATGCAGTAAGTATTTACACAGTGCCTCACACAAAGTAAATGATCAGTAAATAGAAGCCACTATTCAAGAGGAAGATGAAATATCATAGATTCAGTGATACCCTCCTTTGTCTGCTTCTCTTCCCTCATTTTGTTGTAGGGTGCACCAAAAGAGAAACCACACAATTCAAAAAAATCTGCAAGCCAATTTGGAGTCTTTATTAGCCAGCCAGTGACTGCCTCAGAAACCCCAAGAAGGAAGATTCAGAGAGCAGCCCTGAGAGGTTCTCAAGGGAGGCTTATAAAGGCAAAAACCGCAAGCTTATCCACAGAAGCAGGAAAGGGGCGTTATCTTTTTAGAGCCACATCTTGGTTTGCAGCTGTAAGCAAGCAAGCTTATCAACAGAAGCAGAAAAATACCATTAGCTCTTGCAAAATACATCCCATTCTTTAGTTTCTTAACAATGATTATTGTTCAGTTTTAACTCTTGGGGACTTTCCACCCTGGATCTTGTGACTCCGGATACCTTCTCCTTGCTCGGGCCTGATTTATGGCTCCTGACCTTCCACAATCTGATATAATTAGCTGCTCCTTCTGCCGCATAGTGACACATTCTGCACACCTCTGTGAAGCAAAGAGTTCTAAGAGTTCTGGATGATCCCAGATCTAAACAGACAGGAATTTATGTTCTTAAATACTAGTGCTGGGAAAGTTAAACATAAGCAAGAGTTCTATAAATGCAATAATTTCATAAGTGACAAGTTCCCCCAATAAGACAAGAAAAAAAAGAATAATCTCACAGCTGGTGAGAAGAAGTTATAGGGCTAATTTACTTGGACTGTGAAGGGGGAGATGGCCTCTCGGAGGGAGGTGACAGTTGTTATAGGCCTGAAAACCAAACCTCAACAAGCCTTATTGGATGTGGGGAAAGAGAATTGCAGTCAGAGGAGTGGCAAGTGCAAATGTCCTGAGGTAGGAATGAGCATACATCCTGATGAACAGAAAGAGGACCAGTAGCTCCCAATAAGACAGTTTCCCTGGCAAAGTTGGATTTTACTCTGATGGCGTAATTTTCCACTCTCTTTGCTTTATTCCTTTGTTTCTGACCAGATCCTCATGGGATAGACTCTAAAATGCCTTTTCCCTCTCAAGTGTTTCTTTCTTTCACATGTCCATGAGCAGTTATTATAACTCCATTGAGGCCCCGTTTATCCAAGCTAAACTGAGTTAGTTTGTTTAATCCCCCACTGGGGTTTTAGAGCCTCCAGTCATGGGTTTTCTGTAGAGACTTTGGGAGATAATCTCTTTCTCAAGGCCACCAGGGAACTTCAGAATTAGCCTGCCCCCTGGCACTCATACTCCCTAAGCCTCCTTCTGCTTGCTTTTCTTTTTGAAGCCAAATCTCAAAGCTCATACCCTAGCCAATCTCCCTTTTCTTTTTCCTGCACAATTATAGGGGTTGATGTATTAAATACTTCCTGGTCTGTACAGTCATCATGCTTCCATCATTGCCTTTGTCCCCTAAGATCCTGCCATCTAAAGGGTTGAAGTTGTTACAATTTCTTTTGTTATCTATAAACCCCTTGAGTTCCTGGTTGCCAATGGCTTTGTAATACTCCCTACAGGCCCTGCCCCTGATGGTTCCTCTAACCCATTCAGTGGCTCATTTAATGGTCCTCCTAGATAGGGCTCTCTGATGGAAAGTTGTGTCTCTGCTCACCTCTCTTTCATCCAGAGTTCTGGCAACTTTCTGGAGAGAGCTCAGTATAGTAATTTGGGGCTGAGATTTGAATCCAGAAACATGAGACTCAAATCCTGACTCTGCTCTAGAAACTCTGATTTGGGGCAAATTATTTCACCCCTTTCTGGAAACCTCAGGTATCTCATCTCTCACATGGAGAACCATATCACAGAATTGGTGTGGAGACTAAGATAACTCAAGTAAAAGCGAATTCATTCATTTATTAATTCAACAAATGTGTATTGAATATCTGTTCTGTGCCAGGCCTTGTATTGGGATCCAGGAGTTTCATAGATTATCATTGTATAATACAGGCACTGTCACTGCCTTTATGGGGCTTACACTCTTGGAAGAAAGAATAATAATATCCTGCCATTTCTTGATGTTATTTGAACCATTCATTGGGCTATTACATAAATCATCTCAATCAATCCTTAAACAATTTTATGAAAAATCTGTCTATTAGCCCTAATTTATGCATCAGAAAATGAAGGTTGAAAGAGGTTATGGAATTTGCATGCAGACAATAGATACAAGGGGCGGAGTTAGGTTTTGAGTCTAGGTCACTCTGTCTCTAAAGTCAGTGTCCCTACCCAGTAAATGATGCTACTTAATTAGAATTGAAAGTATGATAGAACGCCTAGTCACTGTAATTTATGGCTTTGTACAAATTAGGAAAATAGAAGATAGTTTATTCCAGCTGAAACCTTGGGAAACATCTACTTTGAGTATTCAACACTAGCTTTTGTTTCATTTGGTCTTGCTTTTCTGGGGTGGTAGAGAATCTTCTTGAGTGATTCTTATAATTATTTTGAGTCTTTATCTCCTGTCCCAGATACTTCTTTTTTCTTTTCCCCAGCAATTCATGTATACTATATATTAAAGGATTCTTATTGACATCTCAGATTAGATATCACTTGTTAGCCATTAAGACATTAAAATTTCACAGTGTATCACAGCGGGCTCCAGAGCTATGTAAAAATCCTTGGCCTCACCCTCTGAAAAGAGTGGCTTCTAGATCTATTTAAGGACAAATTCTTTAATAGTGATTTATAAAATGGGAAAAGGAGAATTCTACTTGGAGAAATCCTGAAAAGTCTCATAAAGAGGGTCATGGATGGCTTGGGGCTCAAAGAATAAGTAGGAGTGTCCTAGTCATAGTAATAGCTATTTAGTTAAGGACACTGAATTTATAGCTAAGTTTTCTTGATGTTCTTCCTAACCCTAGAAGGTAGGTACTTATTTTAGCAGAGAGAACTGAATCTTATAGGGATTTGTGGATGAACAAAGTTAGAAATAGGGGCCCAAAATTTTTCCCTATGGCCTACGTCTTGTTCATATCTGTTCTCTCCTATTCTTCCCCCCAATGACACATAATTCTTTAAGCAATTACTGAAAAACGAGACCGTCCGTGTTCAGTTATTTGCAGAACTAAACTCCTGCTTTGACTGGTGTAAACCTAAATGAAACTTAGCAGCAGTTAATGTAGTTGAAAGAAGCAGCTGATTTAAAGTCAGGCCAGCCAGGGTTCTAACCTCAGCTTTACCAGTTACGAACAGATGTTATCAACTTGTCTCTGACTCTCGATATTCTCATCTGTAAAATGGGGTTTATAGAAACCAGTATTTGTTAGTATTAAATGGAATTTATCTGGGACATGCCTGGGATACTATACCCAGTAATATTCCCAAGGTTAATTCCCTCACTTCCCTCAGAGTATCTGCTCTCCATTGCTCTATTTATAGTACCCTCACTCCCTACCTCCTAACTTTTTTTTATAGTCCTTGTAATAATCTGATAGTATATCATATATTTATTTATCAGTTTATTATCTGATTAACCCATTAGAATGTCAGCCCCATAAGGGAAGAGATTGTGTCTGTTTTCTAAACACCTAGAACAATGCCTGACAGTAGGTGTACAAGAAATATTTGATGAGTGAATGAATTGCAGAAAGCCATTTGTCCCTTAATAAATATCAACTTATTCTTTCACTTCTATATCTTCCCCAATTAATCTCCACTTGCATCATTTTTAGTTGTACTGCTAAGTCTTCTCTCTATATTTTCTGACAATCTGACCCTGTTTTCATTGGCTCTTGAGCCTCCACATTTATTAACCCAGATAGAAATTACAACAACCCACTGCCTGGGTTGTTGACTAATTTCCTTCTTTTACACTTCCCTGCTGTGATTGTTAAGTGAAAAATTTCTTCCTTCCAGACCTTCTCAATTGTGCAGTGATTTTTTTTCATAAGCCTTTTATGAGGAACATGCTGATTAATTGTTCTTGAAACACTTTTGGGGTTCCAGTTTCCACATCTGTTCGTTAATGTGACACCTGGAAGTGTGTTGGTAATTAAGAGTTTGCTGGCATTTCTCGCGAAAGCCCCTGATAGGGTTCAGGTTTATGCAATTTGACCATTAAAGGAAGCTGCAGGCACGTTGGCTGGCCACTGCAGAATAGGCACCTCTGAGTGGCTCAGATGTATTTACCCACAATGAATAGGATTTCAGTCACCTTGACTCAGTTAGAGCCAGCCCCAAGCTGCTCTGGAAGGTAAATAATAAACTACCTGCCCACCGGGGGCCTTTTCCTTTCCATTAAGGGACAAGCTGGCACTGGGACTGGGATTCAACCCATCCAAGGCTTCCTAACAGGAACACCTGTCACTCTCTTGAGCAAATCCAAAACCCCAAACCTACCTTCACACCTGTGGCTCGCTCACTCTTCCACATCAGAAACATCAGCAGTTCTTTGATTTGCATCCTTAACTACCTCTCAAATCTTTCCACTTCTTACTATCTCCACCATCCCAGGGCAAACTAACAACATCTCTCTCTTGGATTAGAGCTTTGACCTCTGCCACCTCACTTTAATCCATTTCACTCTGGCCCTGTCCCCCACCTAATCTATGATTCCCACAGCAGCTGGAGTAATGATTTTAAAATAAAATAATTTTTATTATATTCCACATCCTCTGTTGCTTAAAACTCTGCAATATCTTTCCATCTCTCTCTAAATAGAGTAAAATTCTTTATTAAGCATTGTCTCCTCCCCGGACTTAAAAGGCTCAGTTCCTGCCTTTACATTGCTGTCTTAGCTCCAGCCACACTGACCTTCTCAAGCCATTCACTCCTGTCCTGTCTCATTCAGCTACACAATCTTTACATGTGTTTTTTCCTTCCCTGGGAAAGAAAGGAAATGTTCCTTTTCCTCTAGTTAACACATTCATCCTTCAGGTCTCTGCTCACCTGAACTGGCTAGGTCAAATCCCTAAATTGTAGGATTTTATGGTTCACCGCCCTTAGTTATTGTAACACTAGTGAAATTACAATTTTATATTTATTTACTTGTTAGATGAATGTTTGTCTTTCTCTCTAGACCTTAAGTTCCATGAGGGCAGAGATGATATCCTTTTTTTTTCTCACATATTGTCTATAATGCCCAGTGTGAAAGAAGAGCCCCAACATCACAGAGGATGGGAAGAGTAAACCTAGTACATTTCCATAGGTGCTGAGACTAGCCAATGAGATTTAATAGGTTAGAGCTGGACAGTGTATTTCTCACAGCGCAGCAAACAGCTATAGCATCACCATAGTTGTACCAGTTCCCCCTACTCTACCTGTGGGCAATGTGATGGGGCCGGATAGATTCAGTCTGTGTGTACTACCACAAAGGAATTCAGCGGCCAAGGGCCCAGTACTTTTAGAAAGAAGCATTCAATACAGCTGACCGCCTTCCCTGAGGAATGAGCAGCTATGTAGTACTTACACTTTAGTTACGTTGACCTACCTAGTTCCCTATTTGAATAGCTGTCTTAGTTTGCCAGCGCTGCTGTGGCAAATACCACACAAATACCTCAGGTGCTGAATTTCCAGAGCTTTGTCAGAGGCTGATGTTTCACTTGGAGATTTCGGCCTTTCCCCATCACCTATACAGAACCAGTCAAGTTTTCCAGCTCCAAGCCCACATTTTGAGCTATTTTCCCTTCCTCTACATCTCTGACTGCACAAGGTTGAGCAAATCCAAAACCCCAAACCTACCTTCACGATAAGAGGACCATGATGCTTGTGGCCAAATCCCAGGCTATAGTATTTGTGATCATTTGGTACAACCCCTGTTGCTCTTTTAAATAGACTGTTCTGCATAGCCTTCAGTGAGTCTCTCTAACTCTGGAATCCCCAGTTTCTTCACCTTAAAAAAGTAGATAATACTGTTTTACTTTTAAGGGTCTATAAGGAATTAAGCGAGATAATGCATACAAAGTACATAGTATGGCACCTGTCATGAGTAGGTGCTCAGTAAATGGTACTTTTCATTCAGAATAGTTTTCTGAATGGATAAGTGTTAGGGCTCAAGCTAGCCCACCTGTGTGCAATTTCAAAATCTACTGTTTACCAGCTATGTGACCTTAGATTAATTCCTTACTATATCACAACTTCTGCACCAGTAAAATGGATAGACTAGACTAGACTAGGAGGAGCAGGAGGTAAGCAGTAATAATACTTAGCTCACTGGGTTGGTGTAAAGCTAATGAGTTCATCCATGGAAAGCAGTTATCAATTCCTGTCATGTGGTAAATGCAAAAATAAAAGCTGATAGTGGTAGCTGTTGTAGGTGTTGATTGGCTGTGGTGGTACTTTGGTGTGGTGGCAGCTGGTTGGGTATAGTGGTTATTTTTTGGTTGTGTTGGTGGTTGGTTGTGATGTTTGGTTGGCTATGATGGTGACTGGTTAACTGTGGGAGTGGTTGATTGGTTGTTGTGGTTATTTGTGGTATGCTCTGCTTGGTTCTGGTGGCTGGTTGATTGAGGTAGTAACTACTTGCTTCCAGTGATGGCTAGTTTTGTGTGGTCCTGTTTAGTTGGTAGTCATGGTTGATTAGCTGCAATGGTTGGATGTGTTGGTTGAGAGGATGTGTTGGTGATTGTTTACCATGTTAGTTGTTTGCTTCTAGTGGTGATGGTTTGGTTGTAATGGTTGGTTGATGGTGGTAGTGGCTAATTGGGTGTCTCCAGAGGTTGGTTGGTTGCATTAGTGGCTGGTTGGTTGTAATGACTGATTGAATGTAATAATTGAACAGGGGAGGAACTTGCAGTGTACAGTTGTGAGAAGCTACTCATTCCAAACCAATACCTATAATTTGGAGCTTCAGTGTATGTATAAATCTGTTTGCCCTTGGCATTTAACATGTATGTTATGTCTCCTCCAGTTAGCAAACATGAGCCTCATTTTTTTTCTCAGTTTCAGCTGCTTTGGAGAAAGATTGCTTTTGTATTTGGGGTCTCTAATAGGCTTCCTAACATTAATTTTTCCATTAACCATATAGAATATATTTTGTCAGACCTTCCAAAGTATACCCTACAAACTCCAAAAGATCCATCTAGCAGATTGTTGCTATGATAGTATATTGCCTGTATTTCTACCTCTAGTAATGGGCTTTATGTGCTAAATTTTAATGTCCTTGAGCCTGGGCAAGTGCACAAGTCTTTTTAAAATAAACATGGTTTACTTGCATAAAGCTGATCAGTTCTGAGAGATTGTTAATGCCGTTTGAAGTGGTTTTTGTGAGTGTGAAACAAATGGCAAGAGTTTGAATTGGTCCCTCTTATTATAGTACTGAAATAAAGTCTACTTAATTTATCAAGTCATATTCATGCCCTGATTTTATATACTTGTATCTATCAATAAACATTGTGATACTTGGGAAAAAAAGGGGCGGGGGAACAATCTATCTAGTCATTTTTTCTGATGTGGTACTGTTGGAAAACTGCAGAAATGTAACTGTCTCGAATTGAAGTCTGCCCAGGGGACATGTCTCCTCTTGCTTGTGCCTACCTCTACAGAGTTGCTTCAGGTTTCCTGCAGAGGAACTGTTCATGTGTGTGTGTGTGTGTGTGTTCATGCACACACATGCACATGTGTGGGCACATCCTAGAAGCAGGAGGTTATCCAGTGAATCCAGCCTCACTGCTGCGGTATACTATCAAGCCTCATGGAGGAAGAGGCTTTGATGTGGGAGGCAGAGAGATTAAGGTGGGTTTGTGAAAAAAGACAAAAGTGTCACTACAGAGAATTTCTGAAAAGCAGACAGAAAGACAATGACACTTGAAGGAAGACAAAAGGGGCTTAACATGTGCTGAAGCCTTCCTTCATGACAGGTTTTGGTCTTCTGGATTTACATATTTGATTTTATTTAATCCCAGGGGCAATGTGCTTTGGGAACTGGCAGAGTTGTGTTTAGACCCTGGGTCTGCCATTTGCAAGCAGTGTCAATTAAGGTCAGTTGTTTTGTCTCCCCTTAGCTTTAATTTCCACATCCACAAAATTTGAAAAATGATACTCTGAGATGGTATACCACACATGGGCTTTTGGCCCTTGAATTGTGAGTTTTAGTCCTGACTCCCCTACTTTTTTGAACTGTGCAACTTCCGGCAAGTTCCTTACCCTCATTGGACTTTTTCTTTAAAAGGGAAATAGTGCTACCTACATTGTTGAGTGCAGTGAACTATATGAGAAAATGCCCAAAATAGCCTGTTACTGGCTTCATAGTAAACAACCTATTTTTTCTCTTATCACTACTCTTACTAATTCTTACATAATAGTTTTTTTAATAGGGCTCACCCAAAATTGTGTAAAGTTTGGGCACATAGTAGGCACTTAATAAATATCAGGTACTTCTTTTCTGCACCCTTGTTTTCACAACTATCCTGTAATTTTTACAGAAACTGAAACTCAGATTAGTAGAACACGTGCCCAATATCACACAGCTGGAAAATAGAAGAACTGGGATTGGAATCCGTATTCATCATATGTGGAGTCAATATTCTCTGTGAGAGGAAGGAGTTGAATAAGTTGCATGAAATCTACCAGCATTTAAATATTTAAGGTTCTTTTAACCATCCTCTGGAAATCCTTAATCAGTGAGCTGTGTCCATGTTGGCCAGGATTCCCAAAGATATATAGTTTGACAGACATTGTAGATGATTGCATATAAAGCACACAGGGCCCATCCTTAGAAAATTGCCCATTCTTTTCATCCTACAGAGGAATATGGAGAGGGTGCACCAAATTTCCCCCAGGAATAGGATCGGCTTCATGAATTGATGAAAGCCGAAGAGTTGAGCCCATCAAAGCAACTAGATTCATAAAGGTGACCTGCAAATTTCCACTGCTGCACAGCAGCTCTCCCCATGGAGACCCTGGGGGGCCATGTGGAAGATTTGTACCACCATCCAAAGGGCATGCAGTCATAAATAGTCTTAAGAGATTTTAATTTGGAGATGCTGAGCCTCCAAAGCAACAACAAAGAAAATCAGTAAAATTGAGTTATAGGGAAGAGTGGCATGATGCCAGAGACAGAGGGAAAATTCTCTACCACTCTGGTACTCCCTTGCCGTGGCCCTGAAAGCACATGGAAAGCCTTGTTAGGAGACTAAAGTGAGATGATAAGGTTCCTGCCTGACCCCTTGGAAATAGAATGGAGTCCCAGCTTACTAAGCTAAATTCTGAAGTCAACACATGAGCTTAAATCAGCATATAGAGTCAACATTACCTTTGAGAATTTCTTAAATTCCCTATAAAGTACAGTCTTTGTGGTTTTATTTATACAATCCTGTAAAGTTTTTCTTAGGCACACTGAAGTTTGAGAACCGCTAAACTAGGCTAAAGAAAGATGCAATAGCAATGTCTATATATGGATGACTGGACATTTAAACCATTCTGCCTTCACGATAATTCACAAATCTTGCATAATTACCCTGTTCTATGATAACATTAAGCCTCTATAACTTTAGTGTATGTCATAGATGAGTAGTTGGGTAGATTAATCTACAAATATGTTGAAATCTTCTAGCACAGGGCCTGGGACATAATAGATACTCAGTGAATGTTTATTGGATACAAGTTGCTTGATCAGATCTGCATATACACTGGATTTTGAAAGTAGTGTACCTACTCCCCCTTTCATGTCCTTGGACACTGGTTTCGTGACCACTTAGAAATACCATGATGCCCAGCCCTCCTTTCTCCCCTGCTGCTGAGATCACCTGTGCAAGGGAGCACATTGGAGAAGGGTGCTACCAAGTCACAGTCACAGACACAGAGGGAAGATACTACATCCTGGAGAGATGTCAAAATGAAGTCAGCAATGGTACATTCAAACCAGTTTGCCATTCCCAAAGGCTAGGAATCCCAGACAATCCCCTGTCAATATGAAGAACATTCAGGGAAGAAGATGAAAAGAAATTGACATATATCAAGTGCCCATTTATCATGTGACAAGAACTTTACCTGTAGAGAATTTAAACCCAAGACTCCAAATAAAAGTGGGATCCAGGAATCAAACATTTCAAGACTGTACTTTTTTAAAATGTGTTTATTGAGTAACTTCTATGTGCCAGATACCGTTCTAGGTGTGGCATCTCAGCCTTGAACAAAGGAGATGAAACCTCTGTTCTCATGGGATTTCAATTCTCCTGGCTGATCACTTTCTTGAATAAGGATTGGTAGACATGTAGGCTAGGGAGGATTTTGGATGAAATCTGGAAATACTGAGATAAGGTCCTTGGAAATTTACATGCTCCTAGCACCAGTGTGTGGCAGGCAACCTGGACCCTCTCAAAGAGCCCAGAAAGGGATGGGTACAGGAAATGATATTCTGGAATCTCTAGAACCTTCCTAGAGATTATTGTTCCAGAATCTCTCTGTGGCCTGACCCTCCTCCTGTTTGTGGCTGCATTTCCTTAGGCAGAAAGAACACACGACAGACACTTGCCCACAACAAGCTTCTCCAAAGGAAAGTACCCTGCTCTGTTTGGTTTATAGCAAGAGGTGATGTGAATTTGATCAGCCAGAAGTCGTGAGAATGTTCATTAAGAAACCTGCTCCAGGTGAGCAGTGTGGCTCCACAGCTCAATGCCCAGTCACTGTCCCCAAAGTATTGTGTCTGGTGATTCATCAGACCTGGCAAGGTAGAGGTACTGGGCCCTGGTTATAAATCCTATGGGCTAGAACATTGTATCATGTAATTCTAGGTCTCAAGGATATGACATGGGATGTGTGACACAGTAGATGCCCAGTGAAGTGTGTTGAATGAACAAATGAATGGGTGAATGATCAGGACAGATACATGGAAGTTTGGATGTGTGGATAATGGATGTATGATTGATGGATGAATGGATATACAGAGGAAAGATGGGTAGAAGAAGGAAGGGAGAGGGTGGATACAACCAGCTATTGAGAATTAGCAAGTGGGTCAGCCTATCCAAGGCAACCTGCAGATATATATTTCAGGCTATTGGGTGATAGAGGCATCCAAAAGCAACGGACACGGGCTACTGAGTAGGAGGTGCAGTGGGAGGAATATGCCAAAATCAGCTTCAAGAAAACCCTGACTGTGACTGCAGAATATCCAGACTCTCAGCCATCCTATTATGCAGGTGTTAACATTACCCCTATTTTACAGATGAGGAAGCAGGCTCAAAGTGGTTAAATCATTTGTGCCAGGTCAAACATCTGGTAAATGACAAAGCTAGGATTTGAACCTAGGCAGTCCAACTCCATCTTTGCATCCAAACCTTTAAATTAAGGACAGATCTAGAATGAATAAACGTTGTTCTGACAGTAAATGAAAGAAGAAAAATAAAAGATATGAAAAGGAAAACCTACACACACTGAAGAGTTGTCATCTTCAGACTCCTTGAGAAGTGTGTTCACATTCATTTGTTCATCCATTCAGCAAGTATTTATGGAGGGCCAACAGTGTGCCAGATACTGGGAACAGAGCAGTAAGCAGGGCAGACAAAAATCTGTGCGCATATGGTTACATTCTAGTGGGAGAGGCAGACGGTGGATAAATAAACTCATCTATAATAGTCAATGATGATAAGTGTTAGGAAGAAAAGTAGTGTGAAGGATGTAGGGGTTCAGCCATTTCAGTGGAGAGAAGAGAAGGCCCTCTGTGGCTGCATGGAAGGGTCTTAATTCCCACAATAGTGGCATTCTTGTTCCTGGAGTTATGTAAGAAAAGGTGTAAATGCTAAACGTTAACTTTGTGGCCTCGACTTCCTTTAAGGTCACAAAGTGTTGGCATATTTGGAGCAAATCTGCATGCCCTTTTCTTCAAATGCTATGTGGCACCCTCTCAGACCCTCCGAATAAATGCTCATGAGCAGATGCCTTCTCAGTTCCTTTTATGAAGCTTCTAAGAATGACTCGCTTGTTGCCCTAGATTTTTAGAACTGTAAGACTAATTATAGTGTGTTTGAGTCAGTCGTTTGCACCCTCCCTTACACCTGCTCAGAATACATAGCACAACGGTAAAATAATGAGAAAACTTTTCCATTTTGATTTATGAAAATTAGTCCCATTGCATTATTTTCATGCCTCGTAAATCTCCCTCAACCTAACAGAAGTCATTAATACAGGCCTAAAGAAATTTACTTGAACCACCACCTGACATTCATAGTGTGCATTGTTCTTCCCATAACTCCTTCATTAGTGTTTTCATTATTATCATATTATCTCATGCAATCCCCTTAATAGTCTTATGAGGTAGACAAGGAAGCTATTATTATTCCCATTTTACAGGTGGGGCAATGGCAACTCACTGACTCAGCCAAGACTCAAAGGCAGGAAATGAGAAAGTTGGGCCCAGTAGACTACCCCAGCTCTGCAAATGGCACCACCATCTGCCCAGATACTAAAGCATGGAGCCTAGGAGTCATCCTTGCCATCACCATGTCCCTCACTGCTCATCTCCAGCCTGTCAGCAGACCCTGTTTACATCAGTATGTACCACCACTCCAATCTAAGCTGCCATTATTTCTCACTTAAACAGTCCTCTGGCACCCAATCTTGCCCCCTGCACTCTGTCTCCAATCCATTCCCTCCATTTGGGTGAACTCGTAAAAACTGACACACTTTAAGTCTTCCCTTTATTCTCCATTAAAATCAAACTTGTATGCCCTACCTGTCCCCTGCCCTTCTCTCCAGCCTCGTGTTACTGCCCTCCTCTTGCTGATTATACTGTAGCCAGTTAGCTACTTTTTATTTCCTTCTCTTAAGGCCTGAACCCATACCATTCCTTATGCCTGGAACACTGTTGCCCCTGGCTGGTCTTGTGATTAACTTTCCCTTTACTCAGCTTGCAGCTCAAATGTGACCCCTGCAACCAGGTTTCCTGATTGCCCTAGTCTCCATTTTATCACTGTGATAAAACTCATAACTTATCAGTCCTCTCTTTTGTAACATGTTTGCTTGTTCATGGTTTGTTCCACCAGTGGATCTTGTCTACCAGCCTCATGCCTAGGACCCAGGATGTCCTCAGTTAACACTTGTGGAAGAAATGAATGAATGTAAACCAACAGGTGAAATGAAACATGAAGTTGGTTATAAGTATTCAGAATCAGTATACCTGTCTCTGTCTCTCTTCTTTTCCATAAGATTCCTGTTGAATTTTCCTGATACTTTTTTGCACTTATGTGCATAGTACCTCTCACATTGAAGGTCCTCAGTTGGTGATTATTCAATGAGTGAATGGGAGGATGAGAATTAATGGATGGATGGATGAATATATGTTTCTTAATTTTGCTTTCACAGATTTTTTTTTCTTTCATTTTTTTTATAATCTTTTTCTGAGATCACCTCCTTCCCTTTTGCAATATCCTCTTAACCTCCTCTGACAGTCTGTTTCAGGGTTGTGTTGTCATTATAAGCAAGATGCTCTTATGTGACTCCAACAGGTAAGGCAATAATGAGCTGCTTTGCAATGAGTTCCCTTCTTCTAAGCATATAAGAAAAAAAAAATTGAGTGCTACAAAAACATATCCCATGTACAGGCACTCTTAATTTACAGATATAGGCAGTAGTTCAGCATCAGGGGATGGAGTTCAACATGGTGGGGGGGGGGTGGAGATAAAACAAACCTTGATACTAAACTGATATTTGGAACTTGAAAGTCTAAAATCATGCAAAAATTCAGTCTTCGCAGGGTGCTGCAGTCCAGTCACCTCACAACAAAGACTTTTCCTATCAGGAAGGCCTCCAAGGCAATTGACACCCGCTGTACCCAGGATTCAAATTTCTGATATTTCCTCCCATCTGGGGCATTGTCATTAATCCTCCAAGCTCTCAAAAGGTGGTGTTTCGAATTCTCCAAGTTGCTGCAGGGAAAACCTTTTGGATTTCTTATCAGTACCACCACCATTTCTCTCTTTCTTTCTCCCCACATGTTGCCATTTTCTTCTCATCCCTTCTCTCACATGGTAACACATCAGGCAAAGTCAAACACCATTCCTTGAAACAGCTGTCTCCCATTATCCCATTCAAGATCTGGTGCATACAAAACGAGTACATTCCATCTCCATCCCACAATCACCTTACATTATGTCTACCTGCCACTTCTCTTGTATAATGTTAGATGATTTACTCCCTTGGGGCTTTGATTCCTTTACCCATGTTCTTTCTTGAACATGAGGGTGAAAGAGAATAAACATCTATTTAGCACTTACTAGGTGTTATATTCTATCTATATTTGTTGGGGCAGTTACAGTCTAACTATAGTCTTGGGCTATAGGTTACTGGGCAAGGAGAGGGGACATTTGCCTCCACACAGTGATACAACAGCTCAGGCTAAGAGCAGCTCTGACATCTTTAACATCTAGCTTCCAAGATTGTTCTAAGTCTAAGTAAGCATCCACCATGCAGAAGGGGAAAGAATGTGGATGATTATGGGGTCTGGGAGTGAACACCTGAATTTGGCTCTTGTTCACTGGCTAGAACTCACTACATTACTACATCCAACTGCAAGAGAGGCTAGGGGATATAATCTAGGTATGTGCCCAGAGAAGGAAGAAATGACTTTTGGAAAGTAGCTAAGCCCAATTCAGCCACCAGAATTCATGGTTTTATATAGTCACCTTAATTAATCCTCACAAAAATGGGGGTAAAAAGATATTATTATTGGGTGCACAGGTAGTTCAGTGGTAGAATGCCTGCCTTCCATATGGGAGACCCTGGTTTGATTCCCAGACCATGCACCGCCCCCCCATGCACCCCCCCAAAAAAAAAGATATTATCATCACCATTATCAATGAAGAAACTGACCCCAAGACAAAGTAAATTGGAGGAGAACACATCACCACTAGAGCTAGTATGTAGTGGGGTCTAGATTCAGACCTAGGTTTATGTAATGCCAACTAGATTTTCTTCTTAAGGAATCATGCCTCTTGATGGAAGGAAAAGATCTGGCTCTGACGCTCACAAAATAACCAAAGCAAGCATTGATGGAGATCAAACTTGTATGGCTTACAGTCACCATTGATCTTGTGGGATAGGGAAGAGTTACTCTGGCCATCGTGGTTAGAAAGTACTTACCTCCTCCCCTCCTCCCCATTACCAGAAATCTTCTATATAAGAACATTGATTTTATTCCTTCAAAGATTTCTATCTAGTTACTTTATTTTACCCCAATAAATGGAAATTTTAGTGTGTGGCTAATGAAAACCTCTCCAGCTTAATTAATCTAACAGCAATGATAACTTCACTTAAAGACCATATCCTCTGAAATTCAATAACTTGAATTATTGAATGGATGGGTATTTTACATCCATTTGTGTTTTATATTTTTTATATCCCTAGAAATCAAATTGTAGAGGAAGGGTTTTTATCAGTGTCACTATAATCTACTTAATGTGTTCAAAAGGAGATAAAATATAAGTCAACGCCCACACATCAATACAGAGCAAGCCCATCTTTCAATGTGCAAATTTGATAAATATACACCCAAACATTTTAGAAATACAAAGTTAAATTGGAATGCTCTGAAACACATTGTTTAGACCTGGAAATGCCATAAAGATGTTTTTCTCTTTTAAAAAAGAACAGTGCATTAGACTAAATTTAGAACTCCCCAAAGGGCAGTTTCTTTATATCTCAATTTTCCAAACTCCTCAATGAAATGATGTGAGTTGCTCATTAAGAGAAGTGGGTTTAGATAAACTAGATTCAGATAAAGTCCTATGTAGGCCTAGGTCTTATTGTATGTGAAGTTGTCTGATCATCTCATACTAATAACCAATCAGGGACCAGAACCTTTCCCACCAGCCTATCTCATTATCTGTTGTGTTTCCTGTCTTGATGGTCTTGAGGTTAGCCTGGGTACCCTGCCTGTGGTTTTGTGGTTGGCATATTCATAAAGGAGTCACTGGTGACATTTTAGACTCATTCTTCTGTTTCTAGTGAGTAAAAAGAAAATGACCATTGTGTGCTGGTTCTAGTTGTCCTTTGATCACCGATCCCTCTTTTGGAATGCTTTCAGACTAGGATCTCAATGAGAACCCCAGGACTTGGTCCTCAGACATTTTTGCCCACTATCTTTATTAGTTCAGCATGTTTTCTGGCTTTAAATACCTTATTTGGGTTCTTTCTAATTTATATCTCTCAGCCTAGAGCTATTCCTTGAATTCTAGATTTGTAAAGCCAACTGCATCCTCAGCACTCCTACTTGGATGTCTAATAAACACCTCAAACTTAGTATATCCAAAAACAAACTCTTCATTCCTCAACTCTCCAAAACCTCTTCCTCTGTGCATCTTCCTCTTAGAAAATGGCAGTTGTATTCACACTTTTATTTAGGGCAAGTACTCTCTCACATATCAAATCCAATCTATTGGCAGATTTTACTGGGGCAATGACCACGTCTCACCATATCTCCATCACGTTTACCTTCATGCAAGCCGCCATCCCCTCTCACTTTGATTATTTCAATAGCCTCCTTATTGGTCTTCCCAATTAGGAGTGAAGACCACCTGTACCTCTTACCTCTGAGAGCCTATTCTCCATACGACAGTCAGGATGACCTGTTAAATATGTGTATCTGACCCTTCCTCTGCTCACAATCATCCAACCATTCCCATCTCAGTCAGAATAAAATCCAAAGTTCTTAACAATGGGTAACAACATTCTACATTTTCTGGTTTCCACCACTCTTCAGCTCTATTCTACTTGGATGTGCTAGGTACACTTTCACTTCAGAACTTTGTGCCTGGTATTTCCTCAGCCTTCCCCCATATGACCATATGCTTTGTTTTCACACTTCTTTTGTATCTCAATTCAGATGTTATATCTGACCTTCCTCATCACTCTCAGCCTTTACCTTGCATTAATTTTCTTCTTAACACATATCACCAACCTAACATGTTATACTGTTAAAAAATTGTTTGCTTTGTTTTCAGGGTCTACAACTATAATTGAAGTTCTGTAGGAGTAGAGCACTGTCTGTTTTCTCTCTTTCTGATTCCCCTAAGGCCTATAACAGCCTGGCACATATTAGGTGCTCATTAATATTGACTGAATATTGGAAGAATGAGGAATAGATAGAGGTAGAGAGAGCTGCAGTCCTGGTTTGCCTGAGACTGGGGATTTCCTGGGATGTGAACTTTCACTGATATGACTGGGGCGACCCAGCAAATAAAGACAAATTGGTTACTCTAGATGGAGAGAACTGATGGGAGAGTTTGTCATATGAATTAGGAGCATCTGAGGCTTTTTGGTCCATCACTTTAGAACACTGGTTTTCAATAAGCAACAAGAATTGTTTCTGGATAACTGTTGCAAAAGGGGAAGCTTAAAAGTTAATTCACTGGAAAGTTTGTATATGAGGTGACTCATAAAATTCAAAGAATTAAGAATAGTCTTGGAAGAGGTAACTGAAATGGTAACTTGAAATGAGAAAACTGGTGACAGAAGCTGTAGGACCTGATCAACAGTTTTGTTAGGGCAGCACCATAGAATGAGTCAGATTCAACTGTCTCCTTTCTCCATCATTTTATCTTTCTTTCCTTATCTACCCCTCTTTAAATTCTTTTATTCTTCTTCCTTTCTTCTACATGACTTTGCTGAAAATTCAAAGTCCTGGTAGAAAACATCTGATTGTCCTAGTGTAGGTCCCTAGTGAGTGCCAGTCCCTCCAGACAATTTCCTATGTGCAATCTGGGTTGCTTTTAACCAGAAATCAAGGGGAAAAGGCAGCCAAGTCAACTACACTGGTGCATTTTGATCAGCTGTGAAATGCCCTTACCAAAGATTTAATAATAATGATGATTGTGATGGTGATGATGATGATGGTTGCGATTAGAGCAGTATCATCATAACTGGATTTTTAAGTATAACTTTGCCAAAACAAAGGAGAAGACTTGCCAGGCAGATGGCACAGCAGGTGCAATAACATGAAGGTATGAAGACAAGAGGGCATAAAATAAAGAGATTAGGTGAAATGATCCCTGAGATCCCTTCCTACTTCTGCCACTTAAAAAATTGTATGGCTTTATGTAAAACTCTTAACCAAGCCACTGTGCTAGATTCTAGTTAGAAAAAAGATTTATCTTTTCAGGTTCTGTGAATTAGATAGAATAAAAAATGGTTTCTATTAGACTCCCTACACACACCCCTCCTCTTCATTCCCCTCACTCACACTGCTCAGTGTCACCACCATCCTGCTCTGGCACCAACCTCCAAAAGCTGGTAAGGAGGGGGCAGAGGTGCCTAGAGAGGAGAACAGGGTGGAGGAATGATGGTGGTGAAGAGGAAGTCAGAATCATAGATCATGGAGCTAGAAGGAGAATATGGAATAGCAGCATGTTCAGGCTGATAAAGGAAAAACTTTTCATGCAGTTTAGGGTCTCACAGCTTTATTGAGTGATTCATGAATCATGCAGCATCCTGTTCAGAAAGTGGAAGGGAGTGCCACTGAAAGAGTGGAAAGGCGCAGCTCAAAGAGGGCAAAGGCAGAAGCAAGTGAGAAATGTTCGGAGTGGCTGTGCTAAGCTTCCATTTTACCTATGGGGATCTCACAAAGTTGGGAGCAGATATACATCGATTAATATGGTATGCTTATCCATTCTGATAAGCAATCTCTACTGGTCCTACACTAGTTTTATTACTAGGTGTTGCTTATTATCGACCCTCTAGGTTGTGTTCCATTTTCTCTGAAATCTTCCACACAGCCATTGTTTTTGTCTTCTGTAAAAGCTCTTCTTGGAAAGGGGCCCCTCCTGGCAATGCCCAATAGATAAGTTGCCATTTTATTTTTCTTCATAAGCCCCATGCCTGGGGCAGCTTTGGAAATATTTGACAATAAAGAACAAGATGAGTTCAATGATCTGTTCAGAAACTCACAGGAAAAAAGTGAGGGGGAGCAAGGTAGAGCCAGATAATGGTATCCAGAGAATGGTGTCCCAGCAGGAAGGTTCTCATAGGAACTATTTTTAAGCCCTCTCCCCTGAGCATTTACTGGGTCACCTTCTTCTTTAATCTCTCTTCCTCTGATGAGTGCGGAATGACTTGTCATGCCCTGTGGAGAAGAACTTCAGCAAAGCAAAAACAACTACTACTGTTTCATACCAACATGTTGAACCAGCTGTTCTTTTGCCTCTTTTGCTTTACAGCCTTTGCTCATCTGGAATGCCCTTCCACATCAGTGACCCTTTCCCAACCCTCTTCGTTCTCACAGGGCTTTGAATTCAAAGTTGTCAACATCAGCCCTCATCACATTGTGGGTGTTTGGAGTCAGATAATCCTGAATTCAAATCTCAGCCTGGTAGCCTATTATTTGGATGTCCTTGGGTGGGTCGTTCTCTGAACCTAACATTTCTTAGTAAATGGAAAACCTGGAGCCTACTTTCCAGAATTAGGAATCAAAGGATTTATTGTCCATTTACATCATTTAACAAAAATCAACATTATAAAGCCCACCTAATAGATGCTTAAGAGTTATTAGCCCTTTTCCTCTTAGGTGTTTGCATATCAAAAGTTAGCAAGGTATAGTAGTTAAGGGAGCAGACTTATTTGAATCCTATTATTATTGTGTCCTGAACTGCCACATGCCTCAATTTCTTTACCAGTAAAATAGGAATAAAAGTAATTTTCACCCCAGAGGACTGTTGTATGGATTAAATGAGTTTATCCTTGTAAAGTCATTGTAACAGTGTCTGACATATAGTAAGACTTCAATAAATATTAATAGCTGGCATTTATTGGTGTAAACCTTTAGTGTTTTCAGGGCTCTCCCAAATAAGCAGTGAACGCCTTGATGGCAGGGACTGTGTAGATTTTATCTTCATGTCTTAGGATTTAGCATAGTATATGATATACAATCAGAATATTGTTTTTATCAATCAGAAGTTACTCAGAAATGAATGAAGTTTCTGGGCAATGAGCTAAACCTTCTGGTGCCAAATGGGCCCTGGTCTCGGAGTAGTAGGAGGAACCCAGCTCCCCTCTCTCTAATATCAGAGCCAAAGAATAACTTAGATTACAAAGAAATAAACCTGTTGAGGACTAAATTAAGTGTTGATGAAACCAGGAAGATGACATCACAAATAACCCCTAGAAGAAAAAGAAACTCATGCTCATTCAGTGTACTCTCTAGCAAAACAAACTGTGATTTACTTCAGCAAATTACCAACTGTAAAATATTTACAGCTAATTCCCTCTACTTTCCAAGGTGGCAGTGGCAAAGGGAGGCAGTTGTTTAGGTTGTAAACACAGGATGCAATTTCCATTTCAGTGGTCCCATTTTCTCCAGCAACCTCAGGCGACAGCATCATTTATATCTTCCATACACACCATCTTTCTGCATGTGCGTGAGTCTCGATTACAGGCAGTTGAGGTTTGTGTGGTAGGCATTATGCATTTATGAGCCAGAGAAAACATTTACTAGTGCTAGTCATTCATCTAGGGGTGGAGAAAGAGAAGGGCAGGAGAAACCAGGCATCGCATTGGGTCTCTGACAGTGTCAAAGACCTGGGATGGAGAATTGACACAAAGCTTGAGAAGAAAAACCCTGTGCATTTGGAGACAGCTGTTCCCCCAAGCTCATCTCCTGACATGTCCATGTCCCCATAACTCCAACCCAGGAGATTGACACAGAGATGCCCCCAGAACTCAGTCCTTGGACTATACCATCCATATATGCTGGCAACTCTCAAATGTTTCTCCGCCCCAGATCTCTTCTAGACTCATATACTCACTGCCTAAAGCAGAGCTCCTGGTCTTCTCCCCACTCCACACACACATCTTCTGCCTTCAAGGTCTCCTGCAACTCACTAAATAACCACTCTACCCTTCTAGTTGCTCAAGACCTTAAATATCACCCTGACACCTCTCTTCCTCTTGCACTCCACATATAATCTGTCAGCAAACTCTATTGGCTCTTTCTTCCAGATATGCCCAGAATCTGCCCTCTTTTCTACCCCCACCATCATCTCTTACCTGGAAAGAATCTACAGTTCTTTCTCATAGGTTTCTGAGCTTCGTATCACTATGCAGGCAATTCTCAATACATCTCAATATATCAGTTAAAGTATTCCTGGTGGAGTCACACTGAGTTCTCTGCTCAGAAATCCCCAATGATGTCCCCTCTTACTCAGAATAAAGTTTCATCACCTGGACTACCACTAACTCTCTAACTTCATCTCCTGCCACTTTTTCCTCTTATTCTTCCCAGCCACACAGTTCTCCTTTCTTGTTTGCAAACCTATTACCTGCATTAAGATCCTTCCTCAGGGCCTTTCCACTAATTGTTTCCTCTGCTTAGAATAGGCTTTCTCCAGAGGGCTTACTCCTTCATTTCCTTCAGTCTGTTCAAATGCTCCTTTCAGAGCCTTTCCCTGGTCACTATGTATAACACTATACCTGTACCACTCTACCCTGCTCCATTTTTCTTCCTAATAATCCTCACCACCTGACAAATTTCATACTTGCTTATTGATTCTGTTTCCTGTCACTAGACTAGAAGCCGCCTGAGAACAGAGAGATGAGTGTTGTTTTACTTACTCTATTCTCCTCACACGAAGAGTGCCTGGCACTTAGCTTGTGTTCAATAATTGGCAAATTGTTGAATGAATGAATGTATCTCTGTGACTCCCAGGATCCTAACCATTGTTAACCAGATAATTGGCACTCGGGTAGGCAGTATAACACAGGGGATGAGGAATTTGGTGCCAGGTCTTCAGAAGGTATAATTCAGTTTTGACTTTTCATTCATTCATCATATGTGTAACAAACAGCTACTCTAGGACAGCTGTTAAGACAGTTACTGGGCTTAAAACGGTGACTAAGACAGATTCGGCACCTAAACTCCAGAAAGCTCCCATTTGACTGTATGATTTTAGAGATGTTATTGGCCCTATCTAACCATCTCTAGCTTCAGGTGTAAAAACAAAATAAAAGCAATAAATAAGGAGGAGTTAATAATAAAAAATGCATGAAATCATAAGAAAACGAATACCACCAAAGAAATTAAAAGCAAGCCTAAACCAAGTTGCTGCAAATAATTTTGAAAGGTGGGGTACCCTTGAAATTGAATACTAATATCACCCTTATGGTCTGATCTTGAACCTTTTTTTTTAATTGCAAGAAAAAAGAAAAACTAAATTGGATTCTTATCCCAAACTAAAAATTAAAATGAATTCTTGATAGATTAAGGGCTCAAATATAGAAGTGGCAAGCTTTTCCCCAAAAAGAGTTAAAAATTTTCAAGAATATTTACATATTCTCAGGGTGGGGAAGAATTTCTTGAATACAAGTCACTAATAAATAAGAAAAAATCTGTCAAACTCAGGGAAATTTACATGAAGGCGACAGCACAAATTAAACACAAGGAGACAGATGAACGTAAACTCTTATGCAGCAAGTATAAATTGCTACAACCACTTTGGAAAACATTGTGGCATCTTCTTATAAAGGTGAGCATCACAGAGCACATGACTCAGGATTCCCATTATTTGGAAAAATATCCTGGAGAGACTCTTGCCCTTGGCAGGAGACATGTCAGGAATGTGCATAGCAGCATTGTTCATAAAGTAAACATCTGGAAACAACCCCAGTATCCAGTATCAGAAAAAGGGATAAATAAAATCATGCCATACTCATGCACTGGAATATTAAACAGCAGTAAAAATGGATTGACTAAAATTAAATGCAACAACATGAATGAATTTTTAAAAGATATTACTCCATTTTTAAAAAGTTGAATAAGACTAAATAGAATTTTATACCATGTTTTAAGATTTCTAAACCAACAAGACTAAATGATATATTATCTAGGAATGCCATATATGATATATTCACACACAAGAAAATAATAAATACAAAATTGAGAAGAGTATGCTTTTAGTCTTCAGCCCTGTTCTCCAATGTTATTTTGTTCTCTGCTTTCTTGTTCTTTGTGGCTGGGTAGAGTCATATTACTAATTTTGGTCAATCAATTAACAGGAATTATGAAAATCATGTCCAAGGAAAGCATTTAATTACAAATGTGAGATTCTCTAGCTGCTCGCATACTCCTTTTACCCTTCTTTTTTTTCCCCCTTCCCTTTCCTTCCATTTCTTTATCTCCTCCCCCTCCCCATCCATTCATCCCCCTGGTACAACATCTGGCAATGGTTGAGATAGTGGGGAGTGTCACACAGATAAATGCAACAGTGTTGGTAATTTTAAAGTTTGAGTTTGGGTCATAGCTACATGAGTAATTTTTTTTTTCATTTTACGTGTGTATGGGTGTATACTTTTTGTATTGAATCCCCACATAGAAAATTAAAAATGGCAAAGCCCTGTATTGACTAATGTTCTAAAGGTATTATCCCCCCAACTGAGTTATAGGGGAGATCTGTGACAAGCAGTGGGTACAACTGAGATGGGCCAATCACCATCCTAGGGATATTGTGCAGAGGGGGAGGCTTCTACATTAGACATTCAATGATCAGGTGTTGGTCCAATCACTGGTCAAGAAGGGAAGGATGTCTCAGGTACCTGGAGCTTCACATGAAATATCTGAGCTATGATAAAGTCTTGTGTATCTACAAAATGGCAAGAAGTTCCAACAGATTCAAATGCAGAGTATGTGAGACAAGAGGCAGGACTGTTGGCCAGAACACAAGGCTTCCCACCAAAGAACTTAATAGAACCTGGTTTATATTTATTTATGCCTGCAGTCCCTTTCTCTAAACTTGCCACTCTCTTATTTCTGCTTAGATACACCGGACCATGTTAATTTCCATGTATAATTATTTTGCATCGATATTTCTCAAATTCAAAAGCCTCACACAAAACTCTGCCTCTCTTCGGTACTGCTAGGAGCACAAGAATTTCCAGTGAAGATGTGTCATAGCATCTGGAGAAAGCAGGAGGCTAATCTGATCTAACTGTGTAAACCTTTCCTGGGAGTCTATTTTGGCCTTTTTCCCAATGAGCTAACAGTTTAGTAGAGAAGAAAAGAAATACACACATGCCATATGGTGTGATGGGGGCATGATGGAAATAGAGTGTTAGCCACAGGCAGAGGGACAGAGCAGGGAGAAGTGCCATCAACCTGGGAACACAGGACACTTGAGCTGAATCCTAAACAATGACTAATCAGAAATAAAGAGGTTCCATGCTACTAAGAGTTGGTGAAAGTACTCCCCTGCGTTGTTAGTGAGAATGTAATTTGGCATAAATATCATGAAAGGTGATTCACCAGTTTCTATTAAACTTTTGATCTGTAAACCCCATGACCCAGGAATTCACCTTCTCTATGGCTGTATTAGGGAAATACTTAAGTAAGTACATAAAAGTGGCATGCACAAGGATGTTCACCTCAACTTTGTTATAAAGGAAAATTAGTTAAAACTAAGGTGCCCTATAGAGGGATATCTAAATGGAAAACCCTGAGAAGGTGGGAAACACCTATCTAATAGAAGTGGATAGGCATTTATTTACTATTATGTGAGATAATCCAGCCGTGTGGACCCAGGAAGGGCAACATTTTATTCACCTGAGTAGTATTTCTATCCTAAGACAGGGCACAGATATGTGAGGCTTAGTGGGAACATATATATATATAGGGGATAGGGAGGACAGAATGCTCCCTAAGGCAGCATATCAAAAGTTTGTTGAGCTCTTGAATAAGATAAAAATTTCTGTAGACCAAGCAGGGTGAGTCCAGGCAAAAGATAAAGCCCAGGGTCACCGGGAACAGCAGCATGCTAACCTGTGATCTTTCAGCAAGAGCAGAATCTTATATTGCCAGGACTATTGTGAGAGGTGCACTTTGGAGGAGAGTTATCAGATAGCATCCTCCTAAAGTGGAGCTTTCGTAGCATGTTGAGTGATATGGTGATTATAGGATTATTGTAATAGGTATTAGAGGAAGAAATATGTAGGCAATATGGTCGGAAATGCAAAAGCGGCTGTGAATTTTTATGTATCCCTCCCCCACCAGCTAGAAATACAAATCCCTCCCTTTGGACCTGGATCTACCTGAGGCTTCCTGAGACTTCCTCTTCTAGGTGCTAGAACCTAGACCCTGAAAAGAGTCTGGAAAAACATGTAGAATCCTGCTTCTGGCATCTGGGTTTATGAAAGAGCAATGAATGTGTATGAGCATGAAGATGTGAATGCACATACCCAGAGCAGTTTGTTCATGTATTGAGTCGGTTCATTTGCTAAACACCTATTCTGTACCATGCTTTATCACTAGCAGTGAACAAGACAAAATTCTGCCTTATGGAGCCTAATACCAGATGAAGAGGCATCAGCAATAAAGTAAACTAGAAGTCAATTGGATAATTCCAGATACCGACCAATGCCACAAAGTATAATAAAAAAATAAAGCAAACAATGGAATAGAGCATGACTTGGGACAGTGCCTTTTGGTATAGTGATCAGGGAAGGCTTATTTAAGAAATAACTCTTAAGTGGTGTATAATTGTGAAAAATCATAATTGATGGTCCAAACCAACATCCTCAAAAATAGAACTTTCTGTCATAATGGAAAGGGTTTATCTGCATCTTCAATATGGAGTCGCTAGATCTTGTGGCTATGGAGCCCTGGAAATGTGACTGGTGTGAATGAAGAATTGAATCTTTAATTTTTAAATTAATTTAAATTTAAATAGCCACATATAACTAGTGGCTACCCATGTTGAACAGCACAGGTCCAGACATTTAATCTAAGACCTGAGTGATGAGAAGCTAGCGATGCAAAGTTCTTGGGTGGGGTGGGGGTGGATGGTCGGGGAGACCATTATAAGTTGAGGAAAAAGCAAAAACAAGATTCATGTAAAATAAAGAATTTGAGTTGTTGGGGGACTTGGGATTTTTTTTTTTTTTTGATGAAATGGGATTTGACATTGTAGAACATCATATAGGGCACTGGGCTTTGTTGAATATGAGAAAGATGTTAGATTTTTTTAATGTAATGAGATCATTGAAAGGATTTAGGCAGAAACATGATGGGTAAGTAATAGCTAACTGTTTATTGTGGTGACTTTATGTATATTGGCTCAATCAGTCATCATAACAGTATACCAATGTTGTGGTACTATTATCAATATAATCTCTATTTTTATATAGGGAACTTAAAGCACCAAGAGGTCAAATAATAGGCACCACATAGCCTACAACTGACAGAGTTAGCCTCAAAACTCAGGCAATTGGCTCCAGATTTCATGCTTTTAACCACTATATTACACTGCCTCCCTCTCAGCTAATGTAACCTTGAAAAAAATCACATTTTTGTCGTGTGAATAATGGCATAGATTATTGGAGAACAAAACTGAAAGAAGTGACCTATTAAAACAGTAGAGACTAGAGATGACAGTGCTGTGTACTAAGGTAGTAGGATGATGGAACAATGGAAAAAGGTATACAGTCAGAGTGTGTTTTAGAAAAAGAGTCAACAGACATGACAGTGATTAATTGGATGTGCTAGAGTGAGGTATGAAGACTGGGTGTGGGTAAAAGCTCAGCTGGGGTAATGGGCAGTGTGGTATGTTGGGAAATCTATTCAGTGTAATTTTGTGCCTAAATTTGAGCACATTTCTCTCCCTCCCTCCCTCCTTCCCTATCTCCCTTCTTCTCTCCTTCCTTCCCTTCCTTCCCCCATTCTTTCCTACCACTCTCCCTCCTTTTCTTCTTTACTTTATTTCTTCCATTATTCCAAAAATGTTAATTGAGACCTACTTGGTGCCAGGGAAGGTACAGCATAATACAAAAAGTTAAATCACCTTCTGTTCTAGTTTGCTAGCTGCTGGAATGCAACACACCAGAGACGATTGGCTTTCAATAAAAGGGGATTTATTTCATTAGTTCTTCAGAGGAAAGGCAGCTTTCAACTGAGGTTCTTTCTTACGTGGGAAATCATAGGGTGATCTCTACGGGCCTTCTCTTCAAGCCTCTGGGTTCCCCAGGGTGATTTCTTTCTGCATCTCCAAGGGCCTGGGCTGAGCTGCGAGTGTTGAGATGAGGTATGCTGAGCTGCTTGGGCTGTGCTATGCTGAGCTCTCTCATTTAAGCACCAGCCAATTAAATCAAACATCATTCATTACAGCAGGCATGCCTCCTAGCTGACTGCAGATCTAACAAGCAACAGATGAGACTCACATACCATTAACTCATGGCCACAGCAACAGAACTAGGCATGTTCATCTGGCCAAGTTGATACCTGACCCTAACTACCACATGTCCACCCCTCGTCAACTTGGCAACTACACGCATCACCTTAAATGATATTAAAGTGGCATAAATTCTGTTCTGGCTGTGGACCTATGAATCTCAAAAACAAGTTATCTGGTGCCAATATGCAAAGGAGGGATGGTCACAGGATCCATAGGGTGAAATTGGAAGAAAAATTGCCCCTGCAGGGCAAACACCATTGGATTTCAAAGTTTGAAAGTCATTTATCCTTCAGCTTTAGAAAGTGGCAGTCCCACCCTTTCCAAGGGCCTATGCAGTGGCCTGCCTCTTTCCAAATCGGGGGACATTGAGGAGACCACCTTTTTTGAAAGATAGATATACAATACACAAGAAAATGAACATGAAATTAATTTGCAAACAAAATAATTTCAGATAACAATAAGCCCTATGAGGTAAACAAAATAGGCAGGTATGGGGGGGTGTTCTTCAGATGGAGTGCGCAGAGTGGCAGTGTACCTCAGGGGGTGACATTTGAGGGAAGTCCTGAGGTATAAGAAGAAGCCAGCCATGGGAAGAGCAGAGGGAAGAGTGTGTGTCTGTGTGTGTGCATGCACAGCTGAATGAAACCTACTGCCAGAGAAAGAGTTAAGAGGAATAGAGAGAACTGGAAAGAGAGAGACAGTAACAGAGACAGAGACAGAGAAGAGACAGACTCTGTAGGGGATTGACATATAAGAATCCTCAGAGGGTAGTGTGTGTGCAGGTTTGTGTATATATATCTCTATAGGTGTGTGCTGATCTTCCCATCTGTCATTTCTCCATCTGTTATGTGATCAGATTGATTGGTTTGAAAATCTGTTTAGTATTTCATGAGCCCCCAGCTGTGAAAGTCAGGTCTAAATACAGGCACACTAGGAGACGCTAATTAATTTATGATTGTATTTTACATCATTGAAGCTGGAGTTCTTGATTTGGGGATGCAAGGTTCTGAAGGAAATAGTTCAAGGACAACATGGATGGCTCTTGCTTTGTGACAAAGGTTGCTCTGCCATGCTGGCAAGATATAGGGAAAGGGGCCTGCTGGACTGCAATGACTCAGAACAGAGCACAAGTACCTTTCAACATGGTATCTCAGTTGCCACCAAACACTGAAGCTAGTACATGCCAGTGTGCCAAAACATACTTGTTCTTTGCAGCATTTTTCACCCCTGTGCATTCATGTGGATGCATGCTGCCATCTTGGCTGACTTGTTTTCACAAGTTTCTATAGCCAGGCGTGAGCTGACCCAAAGAATCCTTTCAACAATAAACCATCAATTTGCTTTGACAGAACATTATTTGTCCAACTGACCAGTTTCCTTGAGAAACACATACACATCATTTACAAAAAGCTAAGTTTGTTTTAAGGATGCACAAGAGATAAAAAGAAAATGAACCCACCATCAGCAGAGGCCCTAAGGAGACATTCTCTGTGAATGAAGAATGAAAAATAAAAGGGCTTCATATATAAAAGCAACAATAATTAACACTTATATTAGTGTTTTAAGGCAATTTACTAAATGCATGGTAAGTTCTCTCAAACCTCATAAAACATATTTTGAGATTGATCTCGCTTGTTACCCACATTTTTCATATGATGAAGAACCTGAAGTTTGAGATAGCCAGGTTGAAATCAGTTGGTTTCACTTATCTCATGGCAGAATCAAGATCCCAGAGACAGATACAAGTACAACAGTAGTTAAAGGGACATTCACCAAAGTGGGTAGAATGCGGTACCAGGAGGCATGGCTGCAGCTGGTCAAAAGGTGATGCTAGGCAATCAGATGGTGATGGGGTTTCCATCAAGAAGATATGGTAGTATCTTGAAAGATAGATGGAACAAAGTAAAGGGTAATTCAAGAAAAGGTAAGACTCGAACAACAACCTGCAGATTGGCAGTTACCTTCAGAAAGAACAGCATCTTCACCACTGTAAGGCTAAGAATTGTGATGGTTCACACAGTCAGGGACATCAGCGGCTTAAACAAGTGTGAGGGTTACAGAGGCAGACTCAGCAAGACCAAGGAGGGCTTGAATCGGCAGCAGGATGCTGGTGAGAAGGAAGGAAGGAGGGCTGACAGTGTCCCTGAGGCAGGGATGAGCTGACACACAGCTGGGAGTGACGCGTGAGATGGGGAGAACTGGTGTGCAGGCTTCCCAAGAGAAGCCCCTCTCCTGTCATTGCCTGTTAAATCATGAGCTTGAGGTGCCTTGTGCAGACTTTCTGACACCTCTGTAATCATAATTTAATTGTTGCACCTGCCCTTTGAAACACTGAGCCCAAGGAAAGAAAATACAATAAAACAGCTAATAGAAGTTGATGCGTAAGGTTCTGCAGTGGGGCAGTCATTCAATGTATATGAATAAAGTATCGGAGAGTATTGCTACAGATGGAATCCCCAGTTGGAGTTGGGTGAAATGTGTTCCAAAATCTCATTAATTCAAAATCAGGAAGAGTTTTGTCTTAGAACCTGTTCGGTGAGATTGTCCAATCACAAAAGAGAAAGGGGAGGAGGGAGAGTGGCTTCAATGAAGGCACTGATGGAAGCTGTGGTTTAGATTTTAGAGCTTCCCAGTCTTTGGACTTGAGAATTATTGAAAGGGACCTCCACATCTCTATGGATATCAAACTTAGACTATAAACTACATCAGTAAAAATCTTAGATAAACATCCATACACACATATGCACACAAACAGACATACAGCAACCTTTCAAAAATGTAGATGCAATGGTGATGATTCAGTCACATATTCATTTTAAGGAATTATTGAATTCATAGTTGCTTTCTGTCCATATGTGCTTTCTAAATCAAACCATATGAAAAAGTTAACATTATCATATGGTGGTTTGTTGATGTTAAAAATGGGTGATCACACTGAAAAGGTCAGGAACGATGGGAGAAATAAAAGCAATGACTACTTTTGTATAGTACTTTTATAGTGTACTTTTTATACCTGTAGAGTGGTCAAGCTATGGTCAGCAATAAAAATGCATACATGCTTGGGCACCCCAAGATGGCAAGGAAAGATGTCTAGTAATTCCTTGGAATAAAAGGTTTCTGTGAATCAGATTCACCATTTACATATGGGTTTTTCACCTTCATGCACTCAGCAGATACATTTGTTTAGCCTACTGTGCTACATTTCACTAGTGGTGATAAAAGGGAACATTTGCCAATCCCTGGTCTGTGCCAAGTTGCTTGATATCCTTTCTTGTGAATGAGTAGAAGTAATTACTGCTTTTGGCAGATGATGGAACTGAGGATCGAAGACATGAAATGAGTTGCTCAGGCAGGTATGGTTCAGAGATGGGACCCCAAAGTCCAATACTTAGCCTTTCATCAATATGAATATGAACTCTTATGGAGGTGATTGTGGACCTTGAAATCAAGTTGCCTGTTCATCAATTATTCCCAATTCTTGGACCTCAATGAGTCCTAAAAGAAAAGAATATACCCTTTATGTCTACCCATTTCAGAAAATGCAGACCTCATGAGAATAAAAACTTGTTCTTATTTCTATCTCCTAATACTAGCACAGTGCAAAGCACACCATAGTTGCCAATTTAATGAATAAGTGGTTTTCCTTTTTTGTGGCTAAAATTTGTCCCAGTATTATGATCTTGGTATTTTCCTGATAATCAATTGTACATATTTCTGATATATAAAATATCAAACATAAATATATAATTACTTAGATAAGTTACATTTGTTCCAAAACTTAGGTCCCATGAAAGAAAATGTATGTAGTACAAAAGATCAATAGGGAAATTTGGTAAGAGCATGGAGATGAAAATATTCAACTCTGTTTGATATTTTGGCATTTCCAACAACACCAGGGTCATTGAACATACTTATGACACCGAGGCCCTCATCTGTTCTCCAGAGAAGGTGCTGCATGCTCTGAATCCATCAGGCCAGTTTCTCTTTGGGGTCTTATCCAATGGAATTGATGTGGGAGCTCTAATATGATGTATGACAAGTTCTGGCTATTCAGGAAATGAAAACACCCTTAGAGTTGATGAAAAATTATGAAGTCGCCATTGTCCTCATTTGGAAGAGCAGAAAAACTTTTAAAAGTGATTATCCAACCTACTGTGGAGCTGATATGGCCTGAAAAGGTTTTTTTCAGTTTTGTTTTTTTATTGTGTGTATGTCCACGAAGAAAGAGGAAGCTGCCTTAGGAAATAGACTGTGTTCTTAATGTCTGATCCTTTGAGATAAGTTCCAGCCAGAAGTGCTACTTTTAACACTAAGAAGTCTTCAGAAGTGAGTAATGAACACAGTTTTTCCAAGTAGTTCTCCCCTTAGAGTGGAGTATATTCCTATATTCTCCCCCTCATATACCTAGGTCTCTTCATGAGAGGCAAGATTCAGTTTTCGCTAGTGCCTCACTCCCTTCTTGGGAGCTTTTCCCACCAGTCATGGAGGTATAACATGTATTCCCCTTCTTTTTGCTGATACCTACTGAAATTCTGGCACTCACTTTATTCATCTTGATGATACCTTGATTAATTCATGTAGATATTATTTTTGCTTCAGTAGAATAATCAGGGGGAAAATGAAAAGAATTCAGTTCATTCTTAACATTATACCCAAGGGGTTAGTCAACACCTCATTTCCAAAGTCTACAACCAGACCTCCAGTCTCTTCTTCTCCCCATTGTCTTTCTGTTGACCACCTCCCTGCAGAACTCCTTCACTTATTACTCAGCGGGGGCCTGAATTTAGTCGAAGTCTCAAACACTCACAAGCATCCTCAATTTTCTTGTCTCTGGTCATTCTGCCACACTGGCCTGGCACAACCTTTAAACTTACACTTGGCCCCAAGGCATTGAGTAGATTATTGTCAGTTCAAGCTATGGTTTTCAACTTCAGCTAGATCCTCAATGTCCACTGATAGTTCTGTTTTATAAAATAGTTATGAATTACTCCTTGGCCATTGGACTTACCAGAAAAAAATTTAATTTTTCTGATTCCAGTTATACCTGTCAGAAAACCTTACCACTAGTTTGAACAGAAATCCTTTATTGGTCATTATTCAGAGCCACGTCTGACACTTCATGGGGAGCAGGGAGCCCAGGGATGTAGAGATGGCCTTGGTCTTTACCTTGTCACATGGGGTTTGACCTTTTTGGTAGCCTCACTCTCTTTCTGCCAAACTTGACCACAAGGTCCTTGGAAACTAGGCACTTCATGCCCGTGGACACAAATATCCATACAATTAGATTTCCCATTTCCAGCAATTGTGTTCAGCAATCTTAGATTTTGTCCATTCTAGGAATTGGAGCTCAGCCTCCAGACTGCTGATTACTTGTCTCAGAGGTATAACAATACCACAACAAAGAGCAAATGCCTATATAGTGTTTATTATGTGTCAGGCCATAAAAACAGCATACATACTAACTCATTTCATTTTCAAAACAAACTTCTGAGATGTGTTTTATTACTGCCATTATCATTATGAACATCTCCATTTTATAGAAGGTGAAATCAAGACACAGAGAGGTTAAATAACTTGCCCCAAATCTAATAGTTAATAAGCAGCAGAACCCAGATTCAAATCCAGGCAGTTTGGATAGATCAGCTGTTCGTACGTGGGGGTGATTTTTGACTACCAAAGGACATTTGGCAACGTCTAGGGACATTTTTTTTGTCACAACTGGTTGGATATTTACTGGCATTTAGTGGGTAGAGGCTGGGATTCTGCTCACAACCTACAAAGCACAGGACAGTTCCTACAATGAATTATCCATCCCAAAATGTCAGTACTGCCAAGGTTGAGAAACTCTGGCTTAGTTAGATCTTTGAAACATAAAGGCTTCTCAATGGGTTTATTTTAGGCTTTTGAACATGTCAGTCAACTTATTCTTTCAGTCCATAAATCAGGAAAGCTGTTCACCTCCCCTGGAGAATAAAAATTAGCCAGACCTTAGGAATAAAGGACTGGCTAACCTTCTTGCAGATAGAGATGTGTGGTGGTGGTGGTGGGGTGAGTGATGGATTCCTTGCCTTCTCTTCTAGATGAATCTCCAAAGGCAGAGGCAAAAACAAACACAGGGTAATTTCTCAAAAGGTCACAATAATCCATAAATTGTTAATTTATCATCTGGCTAAGTTTGTCGTTTTTGAGTTGAGTCCTCTACCCCATTCCCTGGACCCTCAGGTTTAGCAAATGACCCTTCAACTCTATCATTGGGAATATTAAAGCCATCAGGCAGGAAATTTCCAACTGTCAAATCTCGAGATCTTATCAATGTTCATTTCTGTGGTTACCAGGGCATCTCTCTCAGAGGAAGAATGCTTCCTGACCCTCAGTTCTCCACCTGAGCTCACTGTCCTGTCATCTCCTCCATGATCTTCACTTAGGATTTTCTTTCTTTGCTCATATTGAATAATAATGAGGAGTACAGGCTCAGCTAGGTTTCAAAATCCCAACTCTGCCAGACACAGTCTGGTCTACCCAAACTGCCTGGGTTTGGGTCTGGGCTCTGCTGCTTATTAACTACTGGATCACATATCAACTGTGTGATCTTAAACAAGGCACTTAACTTCTCTGAGCTTCAGTTTTTGATAACACAGGAAATAATGACTACCCACCTTCTTAGCCTACCTCACTCAGACTAATGCCCCTACTACCTCAGTGAAATGTCTCTGATTAAGATTATCCTAAACCTTTTTTTTGGGGGGAGGGGGGGTTGGGGAGGAGATGCTGCATGATCCAGAAGTTGAGCCCGGATCTCCTGCATGAAAGGCAAGCATTCTACCACTGAACCACCTGTGCACTCCATCCTAAACCTTTTAACCCTAAACTTACGTGTGTTTGTCTGGCACAAACTTTAAAACAAAAGAAACACTGAGACCTGAGTTTAGTGTTTGCAATTCACAATTTGGTCAAGTACTCTTATAAAAAACTGGAATGCTTTCCTCATTCTTTTCCGGTTATTGAAATTCTTGACACATCTTCCAAGTTCAGCTTCTCCTCCTTCCTTCTCTTTTCCTAACTATTGTCTTTATTACTCCTACTTCTCCCTTCTGATTGCATTCATCCTTCACTTCTCATCCTCTTCTTCCTTTTCCTCTCCTCTGTCCCACACCTTTCTGTTTGCTTCTTCTTCCCTCTTTTAGACATCTAGGAATGGAGCTGAGACTCAGAACATAGCACTGTATTTGTAAAGAGATCTCTGCCCACAACAGAGATGTATGTCCCATCTGAACTACAGGCTATGTTACAGCATGCAATATTAAAACTGCAAAATCCATTTAGTCAACAAACCCACTCCTGGACAGGCTTTGTGCTAGTGGAACAAGATTCAGGCTTTTCCTTCCCTTACTGTCCACTGAAGGGAAGGGACAAAGTCTGCTTTATTAGCATCATATACTTGACATTGGTATAATAAGTACCAATAATATTTGATGGAATTAATGGATCAATATTAACATAGCTCTTCATTGCACAAGAATCTGAAGTCCAGAAAGAAAGTCCCTTTCCTAGAGTAATCCAGCAAGTTAATTGTTAGGTCAGAATGACTCAGGACTCTTCATTTCTCAGCTTCAATTTGGCCAAGAGTCATATGGCCTCCTTGTAGGCTGCTTTTCTTGGGTACCAATATATGCTAACCATTCTAAATGGTTTTACTTTTCATCTTCATGGAACCAAAGATTTGTGAATTTGGGTTTGAAAAGCACAATGAAATTTCCAAAATACCTGGACAGGGCAAGGTCTACCTATGTGACCTTGGACAGGGTTCATGTGTCTCTGATCCTCACTTTCCACTTGATAAAGTGCTCAGTGGATCATATTGTACTTGGGAAGTTTAATCAGGATAACACATGCAATTGCCTTGCTCAGTGCTTGGCAGGTAGCAGGTGCTCAATTGAGTTTCTTTTCTCAATACAGAGAAAACAGCCCCATCTCCTGCCCTTTATCTAACCATGATTCTCTTGGGTTACACTTCATCAGGAGGGCTCAGAAAATACTGCTAATTTATGCACCATTAGTTCTGCTGGATAATACATTTGAGAAAATATAAGGTGCCCATGTACCTCTAATTTGAGTGAGCCAAAGCCAAGATCTTCCACTGACCCTTCCAGATAGAATGGGCTCTTCATAGCTAACACGGGTGATTGCTTTCTCCCTGGGCATCCATGATGGCACCATTCACTTCAATTGAAGAGGCCCCAGAGAGAAATATCACAAATTGAACGATGTAGCTTGATCTGGCAAGAGTTCCTAGGGACTCTGGCCTGTGTTTCTATAACTCCCAATGGTAAGTCTCTGACAGTTTGCTTTTTCAGTTCACACAATGAGTTTCATTTTAAGATTCGATGTTGCCACCAATGAGCAGACTGACCTTGTTCAAGTCATGTGACATTGCTGAGCCTCTTTTTCAGCCTGGTTAATCATTGCCAGATGGTAATTAAGAACTTGGGCTATGGTGCAAGACAGACATATCCCATATTTATCTTTTATGGCTTTAGGCAAAAAATCAATCTCACTTGGCCTCAGTTTCCTGATCTCTAAAGTGGGGATAGAAATAGTATCTTGTTAAGGGAGTTGTTTTGAAAATTTCTAATATAGTGAGAGCCTACTCTATGCAAGGTGCTCTCCTAGTTATAAACACATTTCATCCTCACAGTCTTCCTATGAGGAAGCTATGATGATGATGATATCTGTTTTCCAGAAAATGAAACTGAGACATGAATTACTTGGGTTAGGTGAGTTGCCCAGGGCCACATAAGTATTAAGTGCATCCAAACTCAGTAAGATTTGCTCCAGAGTCCATGCTCTTAATCACTAGGCTGTAGAGGCTAATGTCAGGAAGTACTTAAGAGAAGTCGGTCTGGCTTCAGAATTTGACCCTCAGCTATGAGGCATAGCATATAATGAACACTTGCAAACTCCAGCACTTCCTATATGCTGTGTGATCATTATTATTATCTTTGCTTCCTATGAGGCCCCTAGATGCTAACCTGCATTCAGATAGTGTTGTGCTTAGCAAAACACCATGGCCAGTGGGGGTGGGGGCAGAATGAATGGTCTAGTGCCTCACAAACATTTGGGGCTATGACAGCAGCTGTGTGATCTTGTGGAGTGATTTTAGCTTCGGGACTGTGTGTTGACGCTGATGTCGCAGCTGCTCTGAGCACCCAAGATACTGTTAACGAGCTGTTCCAAGCCCAGATGCAGTGTTTTCTTGCCATCTGGTCCACATAGAAGTACATAGTCTTTCAGCTGTTGACGACATGGAACTCAGACTTCTCGATGTCCAACCCCATGCCTGGAAAACTGACTTAGAGGAGTCATGACCTCCCAATTACCCCAATTCTCCAGCCTTCCAGGGGGGAGGGGACATTTATTTATCTGTCATTCATTTATTCATCCAATAACCACATAAAATTATTGGGTGTCTACCATGTGGCAGATACAGTGTACACTGAGGATACAAAGACGAATAAAATATTACCTCTGGCTTCAAGGAACTTAATCTAACCTTGAAGGGCATGGAAACAAATCATATTATGACATTATGCCAAATTCTATAACAGATCATTATCAAGTACTCTGGGAATGAAAAAGGAGTTAGTGAAAATCTTTGCAATGGGCATTTAATAAAAGATTTTATATGTACACCTAACATCTAAACATCTTACCTATTCAAAATATTCTCAAAATAGGCAAAAGGCAGATCCCATCTTCCACTCAAAGATAAAGAGGAGAAAGATATTCCTTCTCCCTACTCTCTGGCAGATGGAGTGTGTACCCATGACGCAAATTTCCACCTGCAATCTGGGTCTCTCTTGAATTTCAGACTCCCAAATTAAGATCTCGACAACACCTCCAATTGGGTATGTAATGGCTATCAAGTTAACAAGTCCAAAATAAGACTTAGTATCTTTTCTCCACCAAATTGACTCCTTTCCCAGCATTCTGCTTACCAATAAACTCATCCAGGAGCTCAGGTCAGCAATCTTGGAGTCATCCTTGAACCCTCTTTTTCTCTTGTGTCTGCATCCCACCCAGTACTAAAGATTGTTCACCCCACATTCAAAATACATCCAGAATCCAAGCCCTTCTTACCGTGTGGCTCTCTCCCCCTGCAACCATCTAACTCTATCCACCCCTATCTCTAACCTGCTCTCCCGAAATGAACTCTAGCAGGTTGCCTCTCTTCTACTCTTGCCATGCCCTGACTATTATCAGTGAAACAGCCAGAATAAATCTTTTAAAATGTAAATGATGCTCTCCTTATCACTCTTCTTCATTGGTTTCTCATTATATTTAGAATAAAGTCCAGTGTCTTTTCCATGGCGTATGACTCTCCATAGTCTGTTCCTTCCTCACCTCCCTAGACTTATTCCCACATTCTTAACTTTGCTTACTCCCCTCTGACAGCACTAGTCTTCTTTCTGTTCCTCAAGCACTCTAAGATGTGGGAACAAGAACATTTTGACAGGTTATGAACATCTTGACATGTTAGATCCAGTTGAGAAAAACTTCTAGAGCACATGACATAAGAGAACGGAATTGGGGGTGAAAAATCCTGAAGAGGGGAATGAAGACAGATCTAAAGCCCAAGTGGAGGGATTGGTTTTAGATAGTAGGAAAGATAACTCCTCTAGATTTTCAGGAAGAAGGAAACTAGGATGGGTGTGGGAATAATTTCTGGATTGGGGGTCCAGGTAAGAACTCTGATGAGAGGAAAGGCCTGAGAAAAGGCTAATTAGGGCAAAAAAACAATCACAGCAAAAACCTAGCTTTAGGATAGGCCTGTTTAGAATTCCACCCCAGAAGCTTGTCGTTTATCCATTCATTCATCTATTTACTGAGTACTATCTATTTGTCTGGAACTGACACTGGTGTCGAGTTACTTTTGTTTGGCCACTGGACTTAGAAACGGAAGACACATCCACTGAGTGAGACCTTGAAAACTTTAGTTTCTGAGCCTACGTTCTTCTTTGCAAAACTGAAATAATGATACCTGCGCTGTTGATTAAAATAATTAATTATGTGAACTGGTGAAGAGCTCTACATATATCAATTGTGATAACTAGGCTGGAAGCTCTGTTGAGGAAGGGACGCGTGTCTGCTTTGTCCCTTATATTACCAGTAAGTATTCATTATACATTATGGACTGACTGACTGAATGAATGAATGAATGAATATAACTGCTTTGAAATCAGCTTTGGGGAGAGGAACTACTGCTTCATAGATTTTGAGCCCTACTGGGCATCTTATGGGCAGCAAGAGTTAGATCTTGGCTCAAAAAGATGATCTCACTATTTGTGCCCCAAATGCAGAAATGCTCCTGAATTAAATCATTTAGCAGTTATCTGTCACACAATCAAGCCATTTAGACTCCTCTCCTGTCCTCTACTTTCTCCAGTACCTTCTTCAGTGCCTTCTCTAATGCCCCCTCCACCCATTCCCTTTTGTACCCTGCTCTGAGCTTGGCAAACACTGTTCTACACCCACCAGCTTATATACAGGGGCCATTTCAAGATCCACAAAGATCCACAAGCTGCTACCATTAGCAGAAGTAAACAAGATGAATTTTAATTGCCCTCAATGTAAAGGAAATCGTTGAGGCCTAAAAGTAAATGCCAAAGAATGGATGGGAAAAAAGCATCTATTCCCATGCTAAAGAAAAATAAAACAAAATTAACAAGCAAATACATCCAAAGGACTAAAATCTGAAAAGGGTCATGTTTGAATCAACATTTATTTAATATTTTAATGATAGTGTATGAATTCCACAATAACTGAAATGAAGGTAGAACACATCAATATGCTCCCCAAACTCATTCTGAACTAATGGTAGCTCCTTTGTTGGTTACTAGCATAGATCAGGAAATGTGGTTGATAAGATTCGCTTGAATCAGAATATACTTTGATCTAGATCAGTCCCTTAGTTCCTCCGTGGCTCAGCTTTACTGTTTGGTCAAATGCAAATATTTTTCCTGGTCCTTCCCTAAGAATTGCTGTGAGAATTCTTTTGTGAAGCTGGCTTAAGTTAAAAAAAAAAACCAAAACATGGCATTGGGCGGGCCACGGTGGCTGAGCAGGCAGAGTTCTTGCCTGTGAAGCCCGAGACCCGGCATTGCATTCCTGGTGCCTGCCCATGCAAAAAAAAAAAAAAAAAAAAAAGGCATTAATTGGGTTCTTTCCTAAGTGATTTACATGCATTATCACATTTAATCTTCATTAGACCTTATAAGAAAGGGACTCTTATTAGCCCTGTTTTTTGGATGAGAAAAATGAGTCTCAAAGTGGGTTAAGTAACTTTATCAAGATGACATAATGTGGTCAACACTCCTAAAACAGGCACATCTGGCTTCCAATAACTGTGTCCCTTAGCCCTGCCCCTCCAAAGGAGGCAGATCTGTTAAGAGCCAAACAGGTACACAAATGTGAAGACACTCAAAACACTTTGTAGAATATGTGAATCCAAGACAAGCATGATTATTTATGGCCAGGGCTATTGCCCTGATCTGAAAACTCTGTGCTGCGCAGCCACTATGTTCTAACATGTAGCTCTGTGTTCATTTCTCCATCAGGCAAACTCCTCTTGCCTAATAAAAGTGCTTGCCGAGAAAGCTCAAAACCCAGTAGCAATTAATTATTGACAGAGCATGTGAATTAGAGATAAAGAAAAGTCATTCTTTCTCCACACATGCGATAGTAAATAAATTTAATTATGGTAGGGGAAGCTAAGGGATCTTCGTCTATATTAAGTTTTATTAGCTGAGACATTTAAAAGCATGTCATCATAACAAAGAGGTCTTGTGTAATCCTAAATGTACCACTTTGGTGCAAGGCTCAGAACTTAATGAAGCACATGGTAGCAGATGGCCTGCTGCACCAACAGGTATTGAACAGGTTTATCGTCAATTAACTTTGGTCTACATATGCCTATAGCAAATTGACTGTATAATAGGATCCTGAGCCTCTTTTTGTCACTGATAGGCTTGCCACATTGGGATTGGGGGACAAATGGTTATAAATGCTGTAATATCTTGATGCTCCCAAATGAGACAATGCCACTCTGCAGATGAACACAGTCAGGTAGCTGTGAAGAAGCAATATTGGCCAAAGAATCAGGAGACATGGATGGGCCCTGGGCAGAATCTATTATTGGCTCACTGGGTAACTGTGGGAGAAAAGAAAATAGAAAACTCCCATATACTGAGCCAAACCTGTGTAAGATGTTCTTACTGTATATGTCATTTTATTCTCAACAGAATCTTGAGGTTAGTTTTACTCTTTTAGATGATTTAAGGCCTGGGGATGTGACTCAGCTTACTGAGGTCACAAAGCCTGTCTGATTCCCATGTCCATTTCCTATCCCGAGGCTTCAGAGTCCTCATTTGTACAATAATGCCTTTGGACTAGATCAGGGGTCAGCAAACTTTTCCTTAATGGGATAGATAGTAAATGGTTTACGCTTTGCCAACAGTACCATATAGTCTCCATCGCAGCTGCTCAACTCTGCTGTTGGTTGTAGTGCAAAAGCAACCAGAAGACAATGTATAAATCAATAAGTGTGGCTATGTTCTAATAAAACCTTATTTATAGACACTGAAATTTGAATTCTCATCACAAAATACAATTATTACTTTGATTGTTTTCAACCATTTAAAAATATAAAAATCATTCTCAACTGCTGGGCATACAAAAATAGGAAGTAGACAGTAGTTTGCCAACCCCTGGGCTAACCATTTAGTTTTTAAGGTCTTGTTGAGCTCACATATTTTCTGAAAGCCATTACAACAACAATAGTTATTGAGCTCTTATTTTTGCCAGATTCTCTGGTAAATACTTTATAAGCATTATCTTCTTTAATCCTTAAACTACAGTGTGAAGTAAGGGCTATCATTATCACGATTTCAGAGATTCTAAGACCAATACGAAGAGAAATTAAGTACTTGTCTGGGTTAAACAGAACTGATAAGAAGTAGAGCAGTGATTTAAACCCATATGCATATGGTCCCCAAGAACTCATAGGATTATAGTCAGGACATAGAGTTAAAAAAGATCTACCAAGCGTTTATCAATTAATTTTATTTGGTGGCTTCGCACCAGGTTAGTTGTTTCACACATTTTGTACCAGGAAAAAAGTTGAAATATTTCTGCATAGGAATAATCACTCTTTTTTCTTTTCTTCCCTCTTCCAGAAATGTGATGCCTAAGACTTTGGATGGGCAGATAACCATGGAGAAGACACCAAGTTACTTTGTGACAAATGAGGCTCCCAAGCGCATCCACTCCATGGCCAAGGACATCAAACTAATTGTAGTGGTGAGAAACCCCGTGACCAGGGCCATCTCTGATTACACACAGACACTGTCCAAGAAACCTGAGATCCCCACCTTCGAGGTGTTGGCTTTCAAAAACCGGACCCTCGGGCTGATCGATGCATCCTGGAGTGCCATTCGAATAGGAATCTATGCTCTGCACCTGGAAAACTGGCTCCAGTACTTCCCCCTCTCTCAGATCCTTTTTGTCAGTGGTGAGCGACTCATAGTGGACCCTGCCGGGGAAATGGCCAAAGTACAGGATTTTCTAGGCCTCAAGCGTGTTGTGACTGAGAAACATTTCTATTTCAACAAAACCAAGGGGTTCCCTTGCCTAAAGAAGCCTGAAGACAGTAGCGCCCCAAGGTGTTTAGGCAAGAGTAAAGGTCGGACTCATCCTCGCATCGACCCTGATGTGATCCACAGACTACGGAAATTCTATAAGCCCTTCAACATGATGTTTTACCAAATGACTGGTGAAGACTTCCAATGGGAAGCAGAAGAGAATGATAAATGAGGCTAGAGATATGGAGGGAAGGCTAGTGAATAGCTAGAGAGGCTCCTTACCTGAGTCTTGTAACCCCCTTCACAGCTGAGGCTTGTTGGAGTGTTGAGTTCATCTCCTCTTTCTTCCCAGCAGGATTGTCTACAACACTGTTGGCTTAAGCAAAGGGGTGGATTCCAGCCATCTCCATGAAGAAACCAGGCCTGGTTAGACAGCAGCATCCAGTTAACCAAATGGCCACCAGAACCCACTGCTAATCCTTGTCTTCTACTAGCTAATAGAGCCTGAGATCAGAGAAAATGCCATGAGTGTTTATTTGAATGATGGAAGGAAAGGAAGGTCGGTTTTGTGGGGTCTCTTACTTTTAGTTTGGGGAGCCTGGATTCTATTCTTTAGCATAGGCAACTACTGTGTAAATCTCTACTTTGGCATCTCTCCAGAATGCTATTTGTGGTTCCGTGCTCCAGGACTCCTAGGAGCAAGGTTCTCCCTTGAAGGTGTCTCTAGCCTTCTCCTTAAAGGCCTCATCCACAACCCCTTGGCTTCCTTCCATCCCACAGTAGGAAAGCAGAGGCATACACTTTCCTCACCAAAATAAACCTAATGCCCTGAAAGGTATCTTTCAAAGAACCCTCTAAGGAGGGTTGAGTCTCTCTCCTCTTGAGTATCCTGGATTGTGGAGAAGTTTAGCATATGCCCCTGAGATAGAATTAGGCCCACAGGGCTGCTCTCAGAGTGGTGGGTTTCAGTTGAGTTCAGAGCCCCAAGGTTGGCAAAGATCAGTGGCCATATCTGGGAGTGAAAGAAGAAAGCCAGTCCTCTTGGTGGGAGGTCCCTTTACCTTAAGACTCTCTCTCCCCTTGCACCATAGTTCTGAGGCATGCTATTGGATGGACTCTGACACTTAAGACCCCAGAGGGACAAAGATTGTGGTGGCATATCTTTTGTCCTGAATGACCCTTAGCAACACAATGGAGAGGGGAGCAGTCACCATTATGCAGACCTTTCTATTTGCCCTACCACGACCCCCTCCTGGTCATTTCATATTTCATTTGACCTGTTCAGAGATGGTACACATTGGGACAGTGGCCAGAGGGCTGATCCCATTTGTCAGATCTAGTTTATGAGTGGATAGAGAGAGCAAGGGCTTTCTGCAAATGCCCCATCAAGTACTGATCAATAAAGTGTCCGTTCTCATTAGTTTGATTCTATCAAATTGCAGCATTTGACATAAAGCACTTGTTCACAGATCTCCTAAACCTGGAATTGTTCTAGGAAAATTGGAAATATGTATGAGGGGGGAGTTAAAAATTTGTTCAGCTGTTATTAAACTGTCATTTCTCCCGCTAAATGAAAACTGTGTTGTTATAAAGCTTAATGCAACTTGATTAATGAGTTTCTATGGTGTGTTTGTGTTGGTTACCTCCCTACCTCAATCCCACCACCACACCACCACTGCCACCCTGGACTGCTGGGAGTACATCTTCTCTGAGATAACCAGAAAGACCCAAAGTATTCGGTCTGTAGGGGAGGATGGATCTTGAAATAGCACAGAGAATGTCACTCCCAAAAGATGGCTTTCCCTATCTTAACTAATCCTGGCAAGGAATAGACTGATATGCCAGATTCAGAAATAGCCTTACAAACAAAAACATTTTTTTCAGATAAGAAAGTTGTTATTGAACTGAAGGCAACTACCAATGTAAAATAAAGCATAGATGATAATATATACACAATACACACACACACACATA
>PVIY010016177.1:0-52211 GCA_004026745.1 Myrmecophaga tridactyla | reverse complement strand
TCCATCTTGTTATGTGGTTCAGGATGTCATTTCATTTTACTGCTTCATAATATTCCGTTGTATGTATATACCACATACTGTTAATCCACTCGTCTGTTGATGGGCATTTGGACTGTTTCCATCTTTTGGTGATTGTGAATAATGCTGCTATGAACATCAGTATGTAAATGTCTGTTTGTCACTGATTTCAGCTCTTCTGGATTATACCAAGTAGTGCTATTGCTGGGTTATAGGGTAACTTGATATTTAGTTTCTTGAGGAACTGCCAAACTGTTTTCCATAGCGCCTGTATCGTTATACATTCCCACCAGCAGTGCAAAAGTGTTCCAATTTTTCCACATCTTCTCCAATATTTGTAGTTTCCTGTTTGTTTAATAGCAGCTATTCTTATAGGTCTTAGGTGGTATCTCATTGTACTATTGATCTGCATTTCCTTTATAGTAATGAAAATGACCATCTCTTCATGTGCTTTTTCTCTTCTTTTTGGCATGGGCAAGCACCGGGACTCGAACCTGGGTCTCTGGCATGGCAGGCAAGAATTCTTCCTGTTGAGCCATCATTGTACCACCCTCTTCATGTGTTTTTGAGCCAACTGCATTTGCTCTTCAGAAAAACATCTATTCATATCTTTATCCCACTTTATGATTGGGTTGTTTGTTCTTTTGTTGAGTTGTATGATTTCTTTATGTACACAGGATATCAAACCTTTGTCTGATATATGATTTCCAGATATTTTCTCCCATTGATTTGGCTGGCTCTTCACCTTTTTGACAGTGTTTTGAGGTGCAGAAGCATATATTTTGAGGAGTTCTCATTTATCTATTTTTTCTTTTGTGCTGTGCTTTGGGTGTAAAGTTTATGAAGCTACCTCCTCTTACTAGGTCTTGAAGATGTATCCCTACATTTTATTCTAGAAGCTTTATGGTACTAGTTTTTTATATTTAGGTGTTTGATCCACTTTGAGTTATTTTTTGTATAGGGTGTAAGGGAAGGGTCCTCTTTCATTCTCTTGGATATTGATATCTAGTTCTCCCATGCCCATTTATTGAAAAGACTATTTTGTCCCAGTTCAGTGGATTTGGGGGTCTTGTCCAAAATTGGTTGACCACAGATTTGGTGGTCTAGTTCTGCGCTCTTAATCCAATTCCATTGGTCAATACTTCTATCTTGGTGTCAGTACCATGCTGTTTTGAACTGTGGCTTTATAATAAGTTTTAAAACCAGGACGTGTTAATCCTCCCACTTCACTCTTCTTTTTTAGGATGCTCTTAGCCATTCAGGGTCTCTTTCCCTTCCAGGTGAATTTGGTAACTAGCTTTTCCAAATCTTCAGAGAAGGTTGTTGGAATTTTGATTGGTACTACATTAAATCTGTAGATCAGTTTGGGTAGAATTGACATTTTAACTATATTTAACCTTCCTATCTGTGAGCAGGGAATGTCTTTCTACCTATTTAGATGTTTGACTTCTTTTTTAGCAATGTTATGTAGTTTTCTTTGCACAATCCTTTATATTCCTAATTAAGTTCATACCTGGTACTTGATTCTTTTAGTTGCCATTTTGAATGGAATTTTTTCCTTAACTGACTCCTTGGTGAAATCATAACTTGTGTATAGAAAGTTACTTATTCTTGCACATTAATTTTATATCCTGCCACCTTGCTGAATTTGTTTATTAGCTCAAGTAACTTTGTTGTAGATTTCTCAGGATTTTCCTAGTATTGTGTCATCTGTAAATAATGAAAGTTTTACTTCCTCATTTCCAATTTGGATGCCTTTTATTTCTTTTTCCTGCCTGATTGCTCTTGCTAGAACTAATAGTATGATGTTAGATAGTAGTGATGACACTGGACATCCTTGTCTTATTCCCTATCTTATGGAGAAAGCTTTCAGTCTCTCTCTGAAAAACTGGCTATCAGTTTTTCACATATGCCCTTTATCATATTGAGAAAGTTACCTTTGATTGCTAACTTTTGAAGTGTTTTTTTTTTTATCAGAAAAGGTTGCTGAATTTTGTTGAATGCTTTTTTCAGCATCAATTGAGATAATCATGTGATTTTTTTTTCCTTGTCAATTTGTTAATGTGCTATATTACATTAATTGATTTTCTTGTATCAAACCATCCTTACATTCCTGGTAAAACCCCACTTCATCATGGTGTATAATTCTTTTAATGTGTTGTTGGATTCGATTGGCTAGTATTTTGTGGGGAATTTTTGCATCTATGCTCATTAGGGAGATTGGACTGTAGTTTTGCTTTCTTACAGGATATTTACCAGGCTTTGGTGTTGAAATGATGTTGGCTTCTTAAAATGATTTAGGTATTATTCCTTTTCTTCAAGTTTTTGCAAAGTTTGAGCAGGACTGATGTTAGTTCTTTTTTGGAATGTTTGAAAAAATTCCCCTGTGAAGCCATCTGCTCTGGCTTTTCCTTGTAGGAAGATTTTTCATGACTGATTGAGTCTCTCTGCTTGAGCTTGGTTTGTTGAGATGTTTTATTTCTTCCAGAATCAATGTATCCTGTTTCTGTACTTCCAGGAATTTGTCCATTTCATCTATGTTGTCTAGTTTGTTGGCATATAGTTGTTCATAGTATTGCCTTATGATTTCTTTTATTCCTTCAGGGTCTGTGAGTAATGACTCCCCCACTCTCATTTCTGATTTTGTTTATTTGCATCCTCTCTCTATTTTTCTCTTTGTCAGTCTTGCTAGTGGCCAATTGGTTTTATTGATTTTTCTCAAAGAACCAACTTTTGGTTTTATTGTTTCTTTCTATTGTTCTTTTGTTCTCCCATTCATTTAATTCTGCTTTAATATTTGTTATTTCTCTTCTTTTTGCTTTGGTGTTAGTTTGCTGTTCTTTCTCAAGTTCCTCCAGGTGAGCAGTTAAGTCCTTGATTTTTTTTGCTCACTCTTGTTTTTTTAATATTCGCATTTAGGGCAATAAATTTCCCTCTCAGCACAGCCTTTGCTACATCCCGTAAATTCTGATATGTTGTATTTTCATTTTTATTCATTTCCAGATAGCTACTGATTTCTCTAGTAATTTCTTCTTTGACCCAGTGGTTGTTTAAGAGGGGATTATTTAATCTCCATATATTTGTGAAAGTTCTCACTCTTTGGTAGTTATTGATATCCAGCATTATTACATTGTGATCAGACAAAGTGCTTTGAATATTTCAATTTTTCAAATTTATAAAGACCTGTTTTGTGCCCCAGCATATGATCTATTCTAGGGAATGTTTCATGAGTACTAGAGAGGAATGTATATTCTAGTGTTTTGGAGTGTAATTACCTATATATGTCTATTAGGTCTAATTTGTTTATCAAGTTTTTTAACTTTTCTATTTCCTTGTTGATCCTCTGTCTGGTTGTTGTATCTATAGACAAGAGTGGTGTATTGAAGTCTCCTAATATTATAGTTGAAAAATCTATCACTCTCTACAGTTTTGTCAATATCTGTCTCATGTACTTTGGAGCTCCTTGATTGGGAGCATAGACATTCAAGATTGTTATTTCTTCTGGGTGAATTGTCCTTTTTTAATATGTGGTGTCCTTCTTTGTCTCTTTTGATGTCTTTACATTTAAAGTCTATTTTGTCCTATATTAGTATAACTACTCCTGCTTTCTTTGGGTTACAACTTGAGTGGAACATCTTTTTCCATCCTTTCACTTTCAATCTATTTGTATCCTTGTGTCTAAGATGAGTCTCTTGTAAACTACATATAGCTGAATTATATTTCTTAATGCATTCTTCAATCTGTATCTTTTAATGGGTAAGTTTAGTCTGTCAGTGTTCAACATTATTACTGAAAAGGTGTTTCTTGAATCTACCATCTTATTTTTTGGATTTTATTTGTCTGATCTATATATTATTTTCCCTTTTTTTCTTTTTATCTTTTAAGTTACCCTTACTAGTGCTCTTCAATTCTATGCCCTCCTCCAGACTTCCCTTTCCTGTCTTTTTTTTTTCAACTGGCAGGACTCCTTTAGTATTTCTTGTAAGGCTAGTCTCTTGATGACGTATTCTCTCAGCCTTTGTTTGTCTGTGAAAATTTTAACCTCTCTCTCAATTTTGAAGTACAGTTTGGCTGGGGACTGAATTCTTGGCTAGAGGCCTTTCTCTTTCAGGATCTTAAATATTTCATACCACTGCCTTCTCATCTACTTAGTGCTAGTTGAGTAGTGTGAACTCAGTCTTATATGGTTTCCTTGTATGTAGTAGATTGTTTTTCTCTTGTTGCTTTTGGGATTTTCTGTTTCTCTTCAACATTTGTCAGGCTAATTAGTATGTGTATTGGGGAAGGCCTATTTGGATCTATTCTATTTGGAGTTCATTGAACTGTTTTGATTTGCATATTTATGTCCTTTATAAGAGTTGGAACACTTTCCCCTTTTATATCATCAGCTAATCTTCCTAGCCCTTTACTCTTCTCTTCTCCTTCTGGGACACCTGTGATTCTTACATTGTGCACTCTGTTTTGTCCATCATTTCCCTCAGATTTAATTCAAATTTTTCTATCTTTTTTGCCATTTGCTGTTTGAGTGTTAAAAATCAGTTGTCCTGTCTTCTGGTTCACTTATTCTTTCTTCTGCCTGTTCAAATCTGCTGTTGTGTATCTTGAGTATAGTTTTGATTTGGTCTACAGCATCTTTTATCTCTGTGATATCAGCTATCTTTCTATTTATTCTTTCAAATTCTTCTTTATGCTCTTCTAGTGTCTTCTTGATCTCCTTTATGTCCTTAGCCATCCCATTTATTTTAGTAGGTTATATGAACATCTTTGATTAGTTGTTCCAAAGTATGTGTCTCCTCTGGGGTTTTAATTTGGTCATCAGGCTTGGCTATATCTGTCTGTACCATGATATAGTTAGCAATCTTCTGTTGTCTTCAAGGCATATAGATATCTTGATAGTTTAACTTTGGAAATTGATTTCCTTTAGCAGTCTAAAGCTTTGTATTTGCAGGATAGATGTGGTATGTGGGGCAGGGCACAATAGTGTGGTGATGCATTTCAGTGCAGGTATAGGCACAGGTTGGGGACAGTATGCTGGTGGGTCATGGGGTTGTGGGAGTGCAGTGCAGGAGCCAAGGGTATGGGGTGCAGGTCAGGCACAGGAGCAGAGTACAGCATTGTGGGAGGCAGAAGGGGAGGGTGAGTTGGATGCATGGAGGCTGAAGTGCAGGTAGGATGTGGGTAGGTGCATGGAATGTGGTGTTGTGAGTATCAGCATGTAGGGTAGGCAGCACAGAGGTTAGGGCATAGGGGGGCAGAGTGTGGGTGTGTCCTTGTGGGAGCGGCATCCAGAGGGCCCTGAATGCTGATGTTGGAGTGTATAGGGGTGAGCACAGGCCACCCAGATTGGAGGATGTAGGTCAGATGGAAGGTGGCATCAGGTGGATGGTACTCTTTGTACAGGTATGCAGGTGTGGAGAGGGTTGGAGAAGGTATACAGGCATATGCAGGATGGGGGGCTATGTAGCACCTGTGAGCAACTTCCAGGTGTGGGAACATGGCACTTGTGCCAGGGGGTGGTGCAAATGTGTGCATCTAAAAATTGTGGAGGAAAACCTGATTCAGTTAAATGTGTAAACATTTGGTATTACGTTGGGGAAGAAGTAATAATTAAGGATCTGTTTCATTGAATTGGAAACTTTTGTGGATGGGAGGTTAAGGGAAAAATCAATCATATATTTGCATTGGAAACACACTGAATTTCCAAAATGTCAGTTCTTTACATACTTACTACATAGAAGGCTATGTTCAAGTCCATTTGGTATAAATCCATGGATGCTTTATATCTCATAGAGGAAAAGGTATTGGAATCATTCATTCATTCATTTCACAAATGTCTATTGACAACCAATCACTTTTCTAAGGGCTGGAAATATAGAGTTGTAAAAAAAAATAGGTGAAATATCCCTGTTCTCATAAAGGGTATACAATAATGGGGTGGAGACCACCACTTAAAAAGTATCTATATACATATTTGTGTATACATATGTGTGTGAATATGTGTGTGTGTTTATATATATATATATTTATAAATAAAAGATATGGTTTATTAAAAAAACTGAAGATAAGGGAATGGAAGGGGGAAGTGTTATGGAGGCCTGGGAAGTTGTTCATAAGGAGATAATATTTTGACAGATTTCAGGAGTTGAGGGAATGAGTCATACCTTGGAGAAGAGTATTCTATGCATGGGAAACAGCAATGCCAAGCCCTGGGGAGGGAAGGTGACTGGCTTGTTCCTGTAAGAGCAGAGGCCAGTCTCTGGAACAGTGAGAGCAAGCATGAGAGTATTAATAAATGAGATCAGTGAGAGAATGGAGGTCTAGATTGGGTAGGAACTGGAAGGTCTTCTGAAAGACTTTGGTCCTTTGCTCTGAGTGAGATGAAAAGTCATAAGTGGGTTCTGAGCAGAAGAATGAAATGCTCTGAATCTTGTTTTAATAAGATCATTTTAGCTCTGTGTGGGGAACAGATTATTAGGGTTGAGCAAGAGAGAAAAAAAGGAAACCACTTCGTGAAGTTGACTTTGACAGGTGGTAGCAGTAGAGTCTGTAAGAAGGGGTTGGATTGTGGATAATGTCTTCAAGGTAGAGCCAATAGAAAAGGAAGGAAGAAGGAATAGAAGAAGGAAGGCAGAAAAATCTTTTATATTCACCCTTTTGTTTTATTATTTTCAGCATTTTTTATTGCTTTGTGTAGATCCAGTTACCAACTGGTATCATAGCCCTACCTAAAGAAATTACTTTACAACCTCTTTTATTGCAGGTTTGTTGACAAGAATTCTTCAACTGGAATCAGTTTAATAGTTTTGATCACTCTCCTGAATTTTCCCATCTGTTCATGCAAGTTGTCCGCATTTTCAATAGACAATTTCACATTTTACATATCATTGTCTCAATTTCCCTGCCTGCCCTTCCAACACAGAGGTCATCTTTCTGTCTATTTCTGCTGACTACTTTATGTCTTGACAATGGGTTGATTTTCCCATACTTTTGGCATGTTTCTATGTTTTAATTGAATACTGGACATCATGTATAGAAGAACAGTAACGATATGAAGTATTTTTGTCCTAAAACATGAATGCTTCATCTTCTCTCAGGCTATAGATATGAAGGATTAAGCCAGTCAAATTGGCATTTGAGTTGGGTTTGGGCTGTATTGTTGTTACGGTTAGCAGCAGAGAGCATTTTAGACTTCAGTTTCCTTCAGCAGCGGTCTGTTGCCATTTTCTCCTGAGTTTGGTGCTTGAAGTGTTGGAGGGGTTTTCGTAGTGTCCTGTCTTCATTCTCAGATTTGCTCTCAGTAGGCGCTAGATATTTGAGAACAGAAAAAGATTCTCTCCATACTCTTGCCCTTTCCTCAGCAGTATACTGAGTTGCTTGTTGTTTGGCATTAGGCTTGCCGTGGGACCAAGTAGATGTTCTTGATTCTCCTGATCCAGCATTATCCTCAGGTAAGCTCTGTGCTCCTGGGCCTCAGTTTTTCAGTATTCCTATGCTTCCCTGCCAGGGCAGCCATACTCTGCCTTGGATCTGTGAGGGGGTGGGGGAGGCAGTCTTAGCCAAGAGAAAGTTTGAGAAGATTTCCTGCCTATGCGTAGCTTCTATTCTTCCCTCAGCAGCAATGTACTTATGCTTGGAACTGGTGATGAGGAGAGGTTTCCTTATACCCCCTTTTGCTTGTTATAGCTGCAAAGCCTATGGTTGGTGCCAGTGGAGAGAACCTCCAGGTTCCCCTGCAGGGACAGATAGCTTTTGTTTCCACTCTTTCCCATGACATTTTAATTTTGTCTTGAGCCCTAGGGGAGGGAGTTTTCCTTCCCTTCCTCTAGAAGCTTAAAGCTTTTGGTACAAAAGAGAGGGCTCTAGGGAAGATGATTGGGTTTTTGCTTGTCTGTGCATATTATGGGGCTCTCTCAGCTATACTTTCTGGACCCTCATCTTTCTTTTGAGCACCAGGGGGAGGTCAATAGAAAAGAGCTTGTCTTAGTGCAGTCTCAACTCATGTCTGAGGGTCCAAGGAATACTTTCCTATCAGACTAACGCATGCTTGATCTTTAAGAGTTTATTATAATTTTACTTATTTTCTTCTAACTACTTTTATGGTGGCTTCCCTTTCATCTGCACTCTGCCTAAAGTGTTTCAGTTCATATTTCCCATATTTCCTCAGAGGGATTTTTCATTCTGGAATTCAGTCCACCTGATTGCCTTGCAATCTTAGCTCTCAAATGGGCTGAAGTCACATTTAAGCTTTGTAGACTATCCACCTTTAACAAGGAAGAACAAAAAACAATGCTCTCTTGTGGCTTTCTACATCTGATTTGGCTGTCTACAGTCCCATCAAATGGTTTCCTAACTTTCCATATAACTGTAGCAGAAAGAATATCCTATAGAAATGTATCATTGGAATTTTCAACATGGTGATCTCTTGTGACTTAAGAAGTGCAGCCTCATTGGAATAGTGGAGACAAAAGTTTGGCTGAGGAGTGTGTTCAAGAGATAAAGGGTCAGGAGGGATTGGAAGCTGAGGGTTTTGAGAACCCTTCTGAGGATTTTTCTCTGTAAAAGACAGTAGAGAAACTAGTAGCTGGAATGGAGAAGTTCATTGCCTGAGATATGTCTAGGCAAAAGGAGATATCTAGTATGCATGTGAAGAGGTTGCCTTTGCTTGGAGCATGGGAATTTCTCTGTAGAGACAGGAGGGGAGGTGGAATATATCATCACAGATACTGGTAACTGAAATGTAGTGGTGGGAGCTTGTGGAAGTTCTTTTGAGATTGTTTCTATATTTTTAGAGCCATAGAAATCTGGGTATCCATAAGAGTGAAAATGGGGGCGGAAGTGTTAAAGATTTGAGTATGCAAAGGTGTGGACTAGTAGTTAAGATTGTGGGAATCTGAATGAATGAAGATTTGAGGATGAATTATGTTCTACCACTAAAAAGAAGACTAAACTGAAACAACAGCAGCAAAATTTTCCTTATTTCTCTGTGAAAGAAGAACATTCAATGACTTTCCATCTATTACCCCAATACAAAAATAGATCTCATTGCTTTATAGTCACATCTTTCGTGCCGTGCCATACTAACACGAGTAACTGAAATAAAACAAAAAGTAAATTTTCCATGTATTGACATCATGAGGAAAAGTCTACAGAGATGTTTGTGATTCAGATTATTTTGTTATTTATATGCAGCCCTAGAATGACAAATTCCCCTAGCACCACTGGTATAGAGAATGCAGTGACTGAGGAAGCAGGCAATTATCATGTTTCATTTGGCCTAAATACCTTCCTGGCACTTAGAAGTAATATACTTCACTGGTATTACAGAAATCCTTACCAGATTCCCCAAGTCGATCATGATACTCCTTATGAGACCAAAGATGCTAATAGTTTATGACCCATTTTCTTAAGCACAGTGTAGCAAAGTCTCTGTGCCCTTTCTTAAAATATGGGCTGCTTATTCATATCAAGAGAGAAAGAATGACATCTGTATGTCTTCTGCTTAATGCCCTTCTCTTCAGGAATTCTGCTTGCTTTTGCTTTTTATTTCTTTGAAAAACCAATGTCTCTGGGTAGATTGGGGGCAGGTATTTGGCCCTATGTATGCTAAATAGGCAAATACATACCATGGCGGCTTGGAGTTATGCATCCCAGAAAAAGATGTTCTTAATCTTAATCCATTCCTGTGGGTATACACCCATTGTAAATAGACATTTGATGAGGTTATTTCAGTTATGTTATGGCTCATCTGAATCATGTTGGGTCTTAAACTTGGAGGGTTAATTCACTTAGATTTTGGTATTGTTTATTACCTACCATAGGATAAATATCCAATTACAACTGATATTCAGGATAAATGAAGGAAAAATTGGTTATTGTAGGTGATTGTTTCTTGGATGAGCTTGCCTGTAAAGGAAAGTTAGAATCTCCACAGTGATAAAGAGGAACTGACTAAGGGTAGGTAGTGAGACTGTTAAATCCAAAATCTTAGGGACTATGGTGACGTCCTGTTTCAGGTGAGCTGGCTGTGATAATAGAGAGTAAAAGAGAGAAGGCGGTAGATTAGGCAGAGCCATCATCCTAGTTTGGGAGAAACCATGTCCAGTCACTGTGGAAATGAAGACGAGATCCAACTCCCAGAAAGTACAAGTTTGTAAGACTCGGCCGCTTATAGGAAAGGATTCAATGAAGAAGTCCAGCCCCAAAGGTACACTGGAATATGTAACAGAAAAATGAAACTACTGAACTTGGTAAATATGGTCAGGTTGGGACCGAGGTCTATGGTTTGATAGACTGGAAACAAGAGAAATGTGGATAGTGAAGAGATACTACAAGTGTTGCATCTTTTGTTTTTAAAACTTTGAACTCCTAAGGAACAGACAAATGAAACCCCAAAGTGCCTGAGGAAGCAGTCATACAATTGGCTAAATTGAGTATAGATTTCACTTCTGAAATTTCATTAGGGCTTGATATAATTTTAATAATTTAAAAATACTGTAATGTAGTAATTAAACATGAAATAGTATAGCTTGAAAGGGGGAAATCAAACCCTGCCAAAAAATGATCAGATCACAAAATTATTAACTTTACATTACAGCTATAAAGAAAGGTTGAAGAAAAAGAATCCATAGGTATTTTTACTTATCTGTCATTAAGAGTAACCAATGGAGTCAAGCCTACCATTTACAGATTCAGTAAACTGCAGCAAGAATATAATCAGTAAAGAATGGCTACCTGCTATGTGGGTGCACTGGCCTCCTTCAAATTTCCCACAAATAGCTCCAGGTAATGTTGCCATGTGGATTCTGTTGATTTTTTTTCCTTTCCACTCTAGTTCTCTGTGGCTAAATATGAACATTAGATAGTGAGGTTTGTATAAGAAATGTTTACTGTCGACTGTTGCTCATTAAGTAATTGCTGAAGTTGCCAGGAACCCATGTTGGTGGGACTGCTGTTTGTAACGGGTGCACAAAAGACAAAAATTCCCACATAACATTGCTTAAACAATACATATGTTTATTTTTTTCTCTCATAAACATATCCGGGGATGTTACAGTGACTTCATGGTCAAACCCAGGTTTCCTCCAGCAACCTCTGGTGTCCATTTTCAATGTCATCTCAGTCATTGCAGGAGTAAATGTAAATGGACAAAGATATGCCTCTCCATCCCAGCAACGTCCATGGAAGAGATTTCCCAGATTCACCAGACAGCATCTTGGCTCATATTTCACTGGCCCAGATTTAGCTGCATTGCCACATGCAGCTGCAATGGAAGCTGGGAAATCTCAATTCCAGGCAGCAGTTAGGACTCTGCTTCTAAGGAAGGATGAGAATGGATACCAAAAGGCAATTTTTGACCTTAGCCTTGAACAAGACATTTTCTTTTTTGCATATATAATGAGATACTCTGAGGGTAAATGTCTAAATGGGATAAGAACAGGGAGGGGGTATCATGCGAGGAAGCCTTGGATACATCCATGGGTCTTTTGTCCCATTGCTCTTGTGGTAAACTGCCTGTAATGCAAGAGAAAGTGTGAGGAACAGATTCATTTGCTGAGCATTGTCCTTAGCATGTGAGAAGGCACCATTTGTCTGTCTTTAATTTAGGCTTTTTAGTGCCATTAGCTTCATATTGATTAAGTAGGGAACACTAACAACCAAAATGCTTCATTTATCACAGATTTAAACTCTCTCTTAAGGCACTTTAAGCAAGACCAATTTTAGAAAAGTTGAGCATTTCAAAGAAGGTTGGTTATCATGATTTTTTGGTATGTTTTATGTATCTTCTTAATTAACACCTTAGATAAAGACAATCACCCAGAGACCCTCAGAATAGTATGCTTGTTTATAGAAGGACTGAAATTCTTTTCAGTAAGAGGATAAAGGGAATAATAGCCTTTATATTTGACTAGTAAAGGCTTGGGGAATTTTGAAAGATATGGTTGTTAATATGGGCAAGATTAAAAAAAGGATCTGGTCGATAATTTTAATCAGAGCTCTGCATTTGGGAATAAATCTTTAAAATTTAATTATATTCCCTTTGCTTCCTTTCATCCCAAATAATCAGTTTGACAGATCTCATTCTTGGGAAGTTAAATTCATTTTCATGGCTTGGATTAAAGAGCCTTTACTGCAAGAATCATCTCTTGATTTTTTTTTCAAACTTTGGAATAATTAATTTATAATAAAAGTTCTAATAAGGCCATTTGCATTTAAAGACATAATACACCTTCTTTTTCTTAAGGCACTTCCCAGATAGAACAACTATCATTTATGGAATGTTTTTTCTGGATCAAATCCTTTATATATGTTGTTTCCAATCTTCACAACAAATGTGTAAGGGAGGTGTGTTAGTTAGGGTTCTCTAGAGAAACAGAATCAACAGGAAACACTCGCAAATATAAAATTTTTAGAAGTGTCTCACGTGACCATGGGAACACAGAGTCCAAAATCTGCAGGGCAGGCTGTGAAGCCGATGATTCCGATGGAGGGTCTGGACAAACTCCACAGGAGAGGCTCGCCAACCAAAGCAGGAAGAGCCTGTCTCTTCTGAATCCTCCTTAAAAGGCTTCCAGTGATCAGATTAAGCATTACTCATTGCAGAAGACACTCCCCTTTGGCCGATTACAAATGTAATCAGCTGTAGATGTAGCTGACATGATGATGATTTAATTCTATGAAATGTCCTCATCGCAACAGACAGGCCAGCACTTGCCCAACCAGACAAACAAGTACCACCACTTGGCCAAGTCAACACATGAACCTAACCATGACAGGAGGAATCATTATTACTTTTTTACACAGGAGGAAACTGAGCTTCAGACAGGATAAATAATTTGCTTCTGGTCCCACAGCTACTCTTTTTTGTCAAACATAGGACTAGAACTCAGACCATATGGGGCAAATGTACTAGAATGGTTTCCTAAGGAACGTATTGGCTTGGGGATAGAATAGACACAAAATGAAAGTAACAGTTTCATTGAATGGCTCCATGGAAAAAATATTATAATGATAAAAAATAATACATCAATGTTACCTAGTATTATTTTTCTTTGAATTTAAAACAAAGATCAAGTAAATGCAGTTTTGGAATAAAATATTAGTAATGCATATGCTATTGTGATTGAAAAGGACACCTAACATCTTGGGTTTCTAGAAATTTTTTAGTCTTGAATATTTATCCTGATTGATCGATCTGTAAAATGGAGGGAACAGGTTTTAAGTTAACTTATGAAATAAGTGGCTAGTTTTCATCTGAGGGCCTCATTTACTTCAAGGTTTGTGTCAGTGTCAGCTGCGGTAGCATCAATTCAGCACTACTGAAGGCTCCGAATGTATTGGATGCTAAGCAGATAAAGAATTTAGACAATGTAGGAAGGCATTCTTCAGTGAGATTGGAATACAAGTAGCACCCCCGTTTTCATGTAGGGCTTTTTATTCATTAGTAATGTTCAAATGCTGATTATATATCAATAGCATAAGATAATGTTTAAGGAGCCTGATCTGTTCTTGAGAGGCAGCATAGTTTAGTCCTTATATTTATGGTCTCCTGAGCAAGATTTCCTAGGTGCAAATACTGAATCAGCTGCGTACCAGTGGTGTGTCCTTTATGAGCATTTTAACCCTTTTGTTTCTGTTTTCTCAACTGTAAAGTAATGATAATAATTCTACCTTTCTCATAGGGTGTTATGAGGATTTGTAAAGCATTTAAAATACTTTATAATAAGTAGTAAGTGCAATGTGAACATTGGATCGTTTAAAACAACTTATATATATATATGGATACTTGTGTAAACATAGCTCTGCTCACAACACATAATTCTGAAAGTGAGATTTAGCAATTCCTCCCATTTCTTTAGTATCAAGAAGGTACCATGATAAGTTTCTATGGTAGTATGCTTGGAGCTTCAGTATAACTCATTCGAATACAATTTTGAAGGGATTAGAAATCTCTAAGATTGTTTGAAGTGGGTTTTCCAACTCAACTTGTTTTCTTTAAGTCAGATAAGAGCTTGAGTGAGATTAAAACTTTGAATTTTAGAATATTAAGGGCAAAGAATATATTGTACCCAATACAGGGACAGAGAACAAGAGAATTGATCTGAACTGGATTTCTCAATAAGTAGACATGTCCTGGAAAACTATGAGGCCATGGTTTCAAAAATCTGAAGGAGAATGCTTTTAACTTTTAATTCTATACCAAGCCAAACTTTTAATCAAATGTATGCATAGGATAACAGCATTTCCAGATATTCAAGGGCTCAGAAAGTATTACTCACATACCTCTCAAATCTTACTTAGGAAGTTATTTAAATAAGTATTAGTACAAAATGAGGAACCAACTAGAAAAGAACATCATAAGGGATCTAGGAAGCAGTTGCTCTTACCTAGGAGAGTAATGAAATACATTCCCTTGATGAGAGCTGCGAAATTAGGCCTACTGTGCCAATGTTTCAGGACTGAGCAGGAGAACAGAGGACCGGAAGAGAGAAAACTAAGAAAAGGCTTAAGGAAATTTGGTAATGCTTTTGAGGGTCTGGATGTGTTAAGGCCAACTATATAAGGTAAAAGGAAGGGAAATTAGGAACAACTTGAAGAATGTATTCAATATTCCATCATGCCAGGACAACACTGAGTCCTTGACTTTCCTGTCACTTCCCTTCTGAAGAACTCTAAGTAGGGTATTTACTAAAACAAATTCCTCTAGCTCATCACTGTATTTTGTACACTGGAAGTGAGATTTGGGGGAAGAGGGGTGAATTATTCATTGTCTTTTTCATCAAGTCTAGAATAGTTGCGTTCACTTACTCAAGCTGAGATTGGCCAAAGTCAAGGTAGTAGCAGTTACATTTGCAGCCACAATAGCTGTAACAGTCTTATCTTATAGAGATAAGACTAGACAAAATTGATTGATGAATAATAGAAATGCCTGTCAACAGGATGACAAATTATCTGATTAGTGCTTTTGTTCAGGAAAGAACAACTTGTCTAGCTCATACCAAGCAACTGCTTTCATTGCAAAGAACAGGTATTTCATCACAGTCAACCGAGGCTTTGTTTTGGATACACATTTTCCCATAATTCTGTGTCTTGTGATAACAGGGTACACATGCATTTTCACATTGTGGTCCTGTGAGCAGCATGTATTACTTTTTTTCTTTAAGCCAGCAGAAAATGTATTAAGTATGCATGCAGAGAAGGAACATGCAGGTACCCTTGCAAAGAAAAGAGGGATGAGAGGTGAGAGGCCCTGGCATTGTGGGGCAATCTGCTTTTATTGCTTAGCTTTACTTGTTCCCCCTCTGCCTTCCTTATTCAGGACCATTTCCCCATCCTCCCTTCTCTCCAGAGAAGTGCCTGGTGGTGGATAGTGCATTTGGGTGGGTTAACTGCTGCTGGGTATCTTGTGTAGGTAGATAGTTCCAGGCGGGTTGTCTGTGCAGGATGGGCTGTCCTGACCTTGATTAACCATCCTTGCTCAAGGATTCCTCTATAGTATCTTCTTTTACTCTCAGGTCCCTGTTCTGGCCTGCCTCAGCTTCCTTCTTAGAGAGTTCTAGCCCCTTAATCTTTAGGGTTGCTGAGGGATGTGGGTCTGTCTTCTATAGCTGCTTCCTGCTTGTAGGGAGTATAGGCCCTACCTGATGGGGCATAGAACTTTCTGGCCAACTCATTTAGGTTGAGAGGAGAGTAGTCTAGAGGGGTGGTTGTTGGAATGGCTGAAAATCCTTGCATCAGCGTTAGTTTGGTGTGAAAGGCTTCTAGTCTGGAAGAAATAAACTTGGTGAGAAGCTTAAAAATGCAGGGACTTATCAATTACAAGTGGAGGATAGAGCATGCATTACTTTTAAATTGTACTTTGAATTATCATTAAGCTCAGAAATGTGGACCATGTGTGTCAGCATATTGGGACTCTAAATAATGATAAAATATTTCTTCATAAATAGAAAGTGAATCATTATATCAAAGGACACATTCAATATGGAATGCCAAAAGTGTCACTCTGCAAGTTGGAGCATCTTAGGTTCTTAGGATGACTCATCCATTATCAGACAATCAGTAATATGTAATTTGTTTGCTATCAGGAAGTAAGTTCAGAAAAGATGCTAGCTGTGCATACTCTGGGAATTTTAATTAGTATTTTCTTCATCATTGTCCCATAAGTTATTTTTTCAGTTGACAGTAACTTCTTTTAGAAACTGTCTTAAACTCTAAATCTCAAACTCCCAAGAAAAATGATATAACAATTCTTAAGAATTATATCAAATCTGACCTTGCAAAGAAAGAAAGCCTTCAGATGACTAGTTCATAACGTTTTCAATTTTTAAATGTATTTTCTTCCCTTACGTGATTTGCATTACTTCTACTTGGTGCACCCTGAAAAATAATTATCTGAAAGAATTGAGAAAAGATGGATGTTTAAATCTAGGTTGAAATGATAAGGTATATTTTCTCTGAGAGAAAGATCTCTGACATTACCTGATAGTCTCATGTCTAAAGAAACCTGATGGCTGATATAAATAATGGTATTTTATCACTTATTTACTAAGTGATTTTTTTATTTAAAAATTGAAGAAATCAAAAGCACATAAAAACAAGCAAGTGATTAAACTTAGCTACCAATAAATTACTGCCAGTGATTTTTTTTTTTAATCAGTGAGCTATAAAGGGAGGGTGACTATCACATTTAGTTACCATTCAGCCATGGAGAGAAAAAGGAAATTGTATCATATATTTCTATATTTCCTTTTAGAAACTTGTGTTTTCTATGAAAGAAATAAACCTCTTCTCTCATAGAAATTTGAGTGACAATTCTTCAAATGAATATAATTAGTATATTTCTCCACCTTCTTAAAATAATCTTCTCAAATGCAATTAACATAACAGAAATCCAATTAAAGGCAAAGAAGTAAAGTAAAGGTCAAAATCTTCAGGACCTGGAACACATGGTGGATGAGATAACAGAAGCGATTTGGAGGGATGAATTATGGCTGTTATAAGCATCAATTTAGAGTTTTCTTAAGGAAAGAGAATAGACATTAAAAATTGCAAGTTGCCTTTGGAACTGACTCACTTCAATAGTAGTTCCATTAAAATATTTTTTAAGAATTAAATGGTCACTGTTCTCTAATTTAAGTCTAAGTACTTTATATTCCAAAACCTATCAGATTGTCATCAATTGAAGTTTGGTTCAAATTTATATGACATCAGCAGTGTAATTTAAGATAGTACATCAACAAGATTTTGTCTTAAATTTGTTACCATTAAATACTAAGATTTCTCAAAAATAGAGCAGTGATATTTTATAGGGTTTTATAGACGTTCACTAAGTTTTATCAAAATCGTATTCAAGTCAAAATGTAGAAGTGATTTTAAAAACCCAAATCAATTTTCCAATTATTTAATATTTCATGAGTTTAGAATTTGTGGAATAAAATTTAAGGCTGTTTAATTTTTGCAATTATATTTTCTTTTCTAAGGTCATTTATTTTCCTTTAGGGAGGATTTTTCTTCACCATTGCATCAGATACTGTTGGCTGCCTACCCAGCATTCAATTCTCTTTTCCTATTTGACAAACAAAAGGCCATATTTTCCAGAAATCAGCAACTCAGGGAGGATCCTATCTTTAGATCAAAGGTAACCCTTATTAGTCTAATGGTGATCATCCTTTTTGTTTGCCATATTGGTGGGTGTCTGATCTAGTTTTGGCCAATGACATATGAAAAGGTGTCTTGTTGGAACCTTGTAGGCAAGATTTCCTTATGGGATCAGGAAGTACAGGCAGGAGAGTAAAGTAACACCTTCTCATGATGGTAGCCATGCAGTAGGCCCAGAAAGCAACCAGTTCGAATTTGAGCAAGCAAATGGAAGTCTATAAGGGAGGAAACTAATTTGAAAGAAATTTGGTAATGTCCTTGAGATACTGATTTTGTTCAGACAGACTACAGAAGAAAGAAAAAGTCAAGAAGTACTTGAGAAACATATTCTACATTCTTTCAGTTGTAACAGAAACCCAACTCAGATTAATAAGAAAATACATTAGCTCATTTAACTGGATGTCAGGGAATAGGGTATAGATGAGGGTTCCATTAATCCAATGGCATCATTTCTTGTTCCTCAGGGAGTCAGTCTCTTATCTTGATTCTCCAGCATATATTGGCTTCATCCTCAGTCTGTCCACTAATAATCTTCTCTAAAGGATAGTACTTTTCTGAGACAATCCCCAAAGCATATGTTTTAATATGCATGAACCAGGGAGCAAAAATCAAAAGTGAAACATCTGCAAACCCTTTCTTTAAATAGTAAACAGAAGTCTAAAATGAGGAACAGGTTAAAACTGGGTAATTACAATAGGATCTGGTTGGAGGATTCAACTCTGGGCTCCATATCACAAAGGGAGCCCTCAAGACACTTCTATAGGACTTTTAGTGCTCAGAGGACTAAAGCTGTAAAACCATCATGTTATATGCTCCCTCTTAATCTTTATTAAGATTTGAAGGTATTAATTCATGGGCACTTAGTATGGTGAGCTAAATTTATAAGAAACATTTTTATTTCACTGATATTCTTATTGCCCACTTAGGACATTGTAATTTATGTGACCACTTTCCAACCTCTGGACAGGTCACAATGTTAGGAGATTAAGTGGTATTAGGGCAGATCCTGGAAGGAAGTCGGACTTCTTTGGAGGAGAAGAAAGCTGAAATGCTAACCTGGGAAGACATAAACAGGGTCAGGGCCTGTGAAGGCCAGGACTTGGGAGATTTGTGTAATCTACAGCTTCCTGATATGAACCTAGGAGAAGCTGCTCAAGGATTTATGGTGATATTTGTAATGAAAGTGCCGTTGAATGAATAGGTAATCCAGGTAAAATGAGCAGAAGTCAAGGAAACAGCTATATGTTGAAAAAGTAAATCTAGTGATCAGAAAAATTTATGCAGAAAAAATCTAGACTGAGAAATTGTTTTTTTTTTTTTTTTACAATTTTACCAGTTTTGAGTAGCAGCCTGCACAGCCCAATTTTCCTGAACATCACTTTGATACAACTTAATTTTTTGCTGTGTAGACTTTAGTTGGGAGGGGTCTGAACAGTTTTATTTGCATAATTGATGTATGATTATGCTAAAAGATGATGGCTTAGGAGAGCTCTTATGTGATTTTCAAATTACTAACTGTCCTTAAAACGTATGGTACTATGTAATTTCCTGATATTAGACTTGAAAATTAGTGATGTGATACTCTATAAAATTTGTCTGGGAAAAATGAACCCAAATAATTGTAAAATAAGGTTTCTTAATTATTACTCTAGACTCTAAATTGAAGATTGATTTCACCAATAACTTTGGTCTTTATTCATCAGGGGAGAGTAGCTGAGAAGTGGTAACAAATGCTCCAGTTTATAGTCTATAACACTACCCATTAGAAAGTTCTGTGATGATGGAAATGCTGTCTATCCATTACCCAATTTTGGCTCTTGAGCACTTGGTATATGGCTAGTGTGACTGAGGAATTGGATTTCAAATTCTATTTAATATTAATTAATATAAGTATAAACAGCCACATTTAAATAGCTGAGTGACTACAATATAGGGCTACAAAGAAGCTCATCCCAAATCTATTTCTGACCTGTGCTTTATCTTCATGTTGAGATAGCAGTGCATTATTTTCTTGTAGTTTCCTTCATGAATAATCAGAGTAATAACCCATAAATCAAGCAAACACAGAAGGAATATAAAGCCCTTTTGGGTCCAAGAAATTACCTCATACCAAAATAACATCCATTTATTCACCTTCAAGTTGGTTTTCGAAAGCCCATTTGTTTCCAGGATAAAGCAAGGAAGTCATTTGATATCAGGTGGTTAAAATATTTCATTGAGGGTGGCTGCGGTGGCTCAGCAGGTAGAGCTCCGACCTGCCATGCTGGAGGTCTGGAGTTCGATCCCTGGTGCCTATGCAAATTAAAAAAAAAAAAAATTTCGTTGACAGAAATTTTCACCTTTCAATTGTTTGCATTATGTGGAACACAAAACTTTTTTTTAAATTTACAATTTATTTTAGAAAGAATAATAGTACTTTCTAAATTTATTGAGTTCCTCCCATTTACCTCAACATTACACTTTCACAACAACCCTATGAGATAAATTTCTCCCCATTTTTATAGATAAGGATGCTAAGGCACAGAAAGAATGGATAACTTGCCAAAGTTAGAGTGCTGTTAAATGACAAAGCCAGAATTTTGAAGTTAAGCAGGGTGGCTTCTGAGGTCATGTTCTCAACCACTCTACTATAGTGCTTTCCTCTCACTGGCTGGCTCTGCCTCCATACGCTCTCCCCTCCCTCCAGCCTCTCCCATCCTTGCATGCTTCAGGCAGAGAATGATGGCACTATAGCTAACTAGTCTGGTTATGCCACTATTTACCTGGTAGAAAAACCTAGACTATTTCCACCTTCTCTCATTTTCAAATATAGCAATTAGGATGTACTTGGGGGCTTTCCTGGAAAATTCTGGCTACACTTGCTGCAAGGCAGGGATATTGTTATGCCTCCATGTGGTCATCAATTTACATTCTCACCAGAAGTATAAAAAATTGTTCCAGTTGCTCTAAATAGTCACCAACGCTTTTTAATAAAATATGTTTTTCATTTTTGCCAATCTGATATGTGTAAGCTCAGTTTGTGATTTTAGATTATTTTTCCCAAATTGTTTATAGAGATGAGAATCTTTTCATACATTAATGGGACTACTTATATTTTCTCTTCTGTTGAACATCAGTACATGCCCTTTGTCAATTATTGCTCAATCATTCTTACTGATCCGAAGTGCACATCAAATATTGTGGGTAAGAATCTTCGTTTCACTCTCTGCGTCTTTTCTTACTTGGGCTGGACTTTCATTCTCTTTGTTTTTGTTTTTTTTTGGCATGAAGAAAATTTTGTATTTTTATTGTACATGAAAGTCTTTTCCTTTATATTTTAGACTTTTGTGTTTTAAGAAATTTTATTCTTTTCAAGATCAAAAACTATTAATCTATCTTGTCTTTAAAAGTTTTACAACTTAGCCTTTCACATTTCAGTCTTTAATGCACCTTTATTTAATTTTTGTGTATGTGATGTTTTCTTCCTATACAGACAATCAATTTTCCACTTTCATTTAGTTCAAAAGGAATCTGTAATACCTACTCTGTCATAAACCAGTTTGATGTATATGCATGGTTCTGTTTTCATCTGTATGTCTATCTCTGCATTAGCATGATGTCTTGTGATTGCTTTGTGATAAGTTTTTACTTCTGATAGACAAATATCCTCATCTTATTCTTCTTTTGAGAGACATGAATATTCTTGCATCTTCCCTTTAATACATGTTTTAAAATTATCAAGTTCCACAAAAAGTAACATGTTAAGATGTTTATTAGAATTCCATTGAACTTATTATTAATTAATCAATATTGAACCTGTGAATTAATTACCAGAGGGTTGACATTTTTACGATATTGAAATATTAAGTCTATTCATCAAGATGGTATATTCCTACATATGTTTTGGTTATCTTTAAATAATTTGTTGTAATTATCTCCATTAAGGGCCTGCACGTCTTTCATTGGATTTATTCTTGGTACTTTGCATTTATTGTTGCTACTGTAAATTGTATCTCTAATATGTATGCATTAGTTTATGTACATATTTATCCATAAATGGTAAACACACATAATATTTTTACATAGCAGGGAAAGTAATCAGGGTACATATTGCTTTTGCTGGTGTGTAAAAAATATAATTGAGTTTTGTGTATAGGTGATTCTGTAGCCAGCAAACTTTCTTCACTCTCGTAATAGTTGTCATGATAATTTGTAGATTCTATTGGATAGTCTTGTATATACTCTTGATATCTGCTAAAATCCACAGTCTGAGTTCTTCCTTTCTAATTCTTACACATTTTATCCTTTTATTTCTTTTCTTGCTCTACTGGACTGTTTAGGATCTCCAGTTCTCTACTGAATATAAAGTGCTAGTATTCATCCTCAGCTTATTTGGAAGTTTAAAGGAAACACTTTCAATACCACATGTTTAATATGATACTTGCTGAGAATTTTGTGCCAAGGAATTTCCTTCTCATTTTTTTTTAAATACTTGAAAAATACCTTACTGAAACCTTCAGAAACTTGAGAAAATCTGAAATAATTATTCATATGACAAATCTTGATTGTGTATCTTCTACTTTTAAGACTGGGGAAGAGGAGTACAAAGAAAAATAGGTAATAGCCCTATTTTCAAGCAACATACAATTTAGTAGGAGAAAGCATGCAAATAATTATCATGCAGTACAGAATTTAAGTGTAATTAGAGGCATAAAAATGATGAAAAATGTCAAGCTTTATCAATGTAAGATTCTGAGATGAGAGAAGAAATAGATTGGCTTTCAAATGAACAAAAATAAGTTCTTAAACAGAAATTCAACTGCAACCAGTTGGACAATCAGAACAATTTTAACTGTAATATCTACAGTTCCATCTATTAACTTGTGATTCACACATTTCTCTCCCTCCCTCTTATTCTCTGGTGTCAGTTGTTGGGTTTGACCACCATGCCATTAGGTATGTGACCTCATGCAAGTTAGTTATCCTCACTGCTTTAGTTGTTATATTTGTAAATTATGGAGAGCAATATCTATTTCATAGGGTTGGGAAGATTAAATAAGAAAATATGTTATATATCCAGAAGGCTGTCTGGAAAAATGGCTTACATTTATTGAGCACTTACTTGTTTGCTATTAAATGCTGTAATTGAACAAGAACTGACTTAAGGGCAGAGTTTTTCTGAGTCACTAGTACATCTATCCATGAGCAGCTAATAAATTAGGCCCCATATTCAGAGAAGCTTAATATATTCTGTTAGATTGAGCCTCTTGAACTGTCTGCCTGTAGTGCTCCCTTTAGTATTTCTTGCAGAGCCAGTCTCTTAGTTCCAAACTTTCTCAGTGACTATTTCAGAATATTTAAAACTCCCCTTGATTTTTGAAGGACAGTTTTTCCAGGTATAGAATTCTTGGTTGGCAGTTTTTCTCCATCAGAAACTTAACTATATCATATCACTGCCTTCTTGCCTCCATGTTTTCTGCTGAGAAGTCTGCACATGGTCTCATCACACTTCCCTTGTGTGTGATGGACTTTGTGCTTTTCTTTATTCACCCCAGCAAAAAGGGGTGCTTTTCAGTTTGCAACTCTTCATAGTTTTAAAATGGTCCAGCGCCTTTGATTCTAAGCTTATCCTTAGCTGCTGGAGACAGGCTGAGGTAGAAGAGGAGCTTAGAGCTTAGCCCCTGGGGTCTGAGTTCTCTGATTGAGGGCTACCACTTGAGGTGTGCCACCCCCCCACTTTTCCAGGGAAGATGAGCCCTTTGGGGAATTGTCTTCTTCACTTGACTTGTTTATTTGGCTCTCAGAGAGATTTTTGCATGGGTAGGTACTGGGAATTGAAACCAGGTCTTCGGCATGGCAGGCAAGAACTCTGCCTGCTGAGCTACTGTGGCCTGCCCTCTCAGACCTGTCTTAACTGAGCCCTTGCCTGTATGAAATATACCTGAGGCCTTCTCTAATGAGCTACTTAGAGTATTTTACATTAATTCCCTTTTCAGAACCAGTCCCAGTCCCCAAGGTTCACCTGTCAAGTGTGGGGTTGGTACCTAGTTTTGTTTGCCTTGGAGCACAGCCCATTTCCAGTATTCTGAGCTGGGCCAATTCCAGAAGTCTTGTTTTTTTGTTTTTCCCCATCATCCCTGCCTCCTCTGGATTTCTTTCTGAGTTGCTCTCTGATTATCTGTGCTTGGAGCTTGTATTCAGCAGTCCACATGTGTTAATTAAAACTGCAATTGGAGCTTGACTGGGCTGCCCTCCCTTGCTCCCAGGAGGGACCACTTCTTTTTCCAGTGGGGAAGTGTTTCGACTGTGCCTGCCATGCCAGCAGGGGAAGGGTGCCAGCCTCCAGATTTGGGGGCTTTGCTCCCCATTCTGTGGTATGATCTTGACCTTTTCACCCATTCCATACTGGTGTACAATGTGTGTCTGGTCACAGATGACCCCCAAAACATTGTTCCAGACAGTTCCTGGCTAATTACTAGCTGCTTTAAAGAATGAACCAAATTCTGCAGTTTCCTATGCTGCCATCCTGCCCTGCCTTCTCTTTTTAATTTACTAATATATATATATATATATTTTGTACATGGGTAGGTGCTGGGAATCAAACCTGGGAGTTTACTAATATTTTTAATGTCATATATCAGTACTGAATTTTATAGAATGAATTTCTAGCTTCTGTTGAGATAACTGATTTTTTAATCTGTAATTGATTATTGTTGTCATATTCATGAACTGATTTTCTCTGGTTAGACCAACTTTACATTTCTAGCATTAGCTTATCTATGCTATGTTTGATGTTTTTATACATTGCTAGATTCTGTTTGCTAAGAGTTATATTTTTGGCCCATTTATTTATAAAAGTGTGCTTTTAAAATTTATATTTATGGATATTTTCTAGTTTTTTCTTCATTGATTTATTAATTGCACATTTCTTAATTGCATATCAATTTCTTAATATAAAACTTAATAGCTTTGTGATCAGGGAATGTAGTCTAAATGTAGTATAATGCCAATCATATAATTTTGGGGGGATTGATTTGTGACTGGGCATTTAGTAAATTTTAATAAATATTTAATGTATCCTTGAAAAAAATTATAGACCATAATCATTGAATGTAATTTTTTATATGTTTCTTAGAGCAATCTTACACACCCTTTCTTGTATTTTTTGTCAACTTCTAGCAATTCCTGAGACATTAAAAATTTTCTATCATGTTGGAATTTGTCTTTCCCTTGAAGAACTGTGATTTTTTGAATGATATAATTTGGGGTTAATATTATTAAATGCTTAAATATTTAGAATAGCTTTATCTTCTTAATGAAGTGAATCTTTAATTATTAAGCAGCTATCTTTCTTAGATATAGTAATGTTTTTTCTCAAAGTCTATTGACACAATGCTTATAATGCAATTTCAGTTTTGTTTTGGTTTGCATTTGATTTATATTTGCCTGGTTGTGCCAGTTTGAAACTGTTTGTACCCAAGAAAAGCCATGTTCTTTAATCCTGATTTAATACTATGGGGTGGATACCTTGATTGAATTGTTTCTATGAGATGTGACACACCCAGTTGTGGTCTGGCCTCTTGATTCGATGGAGATGTGACTGTGCCATTCAAGGTGTGGCTTGATTAGTTTTCTGGGTTCTTTAAAAGAATAAGCTTTTTGGAGATACCTCTGAAGCAAGAGAACCCAACATGAGACCCAGACTTTTGGAGATGCAGAAAGAAAATGCCCCCAGGGAAGCTGTTTAAAACCAGAAGCCAAAGCCCATAGCATCTGTCAGCCATGTGCCTTCCCAGCTGACAGAGGTGTTCTGGATCCTTTCTTGAGTTGAGATATCTTTATCTGCATGCCTTAGTTTGGATATTTTTATGGCCTTAGAACTGTAAACCTGTAACTTAATAAATTCTGTATAAAAGCCAACCCATTTCTGGTATATTGCATTCTGGCAGCATTAAAAAAACAGTACAATAGTATATTTTTTATTCCATCCTTTCATATATAAACTTACTCTGTCTATATATTTAAGGATTTCTCTTGTCAATGACTGATAGCTGGATTTTTTAAAAAAACTTGGTGTGACATCTTTATCTTTTAACAGGAATGCTTACTTTTATAATTACATAATTACTAATATACTTAAATTTATTTCATCTTAATTTTTACTTTCTTTTTTTGGGCACTTTAAAATTAATGTTTGCCCCCTTTCTTCTTGCTTTCATTTGGATCTGTGCTGGTTTGAAACTGTTATGTACCCCAGAAAAGCCATGCTCTTTAATCGTATTTCAATATTGCTGTGTGGGATCTTTTTGATTAGATTGTTTCTATTGAGATGTGTCTCCACCCATTCAAGGTGGGGTCACTTACTGAAGTCCTTTGAGAGGGAACCATTTTGGAAAAAGCTTCAGAGCTGACAGACAAGAGATGTTTGGAGATGCAGAAGGAAAATGCCCCCAGGAAAGCTATTTTGAAATGAGAAGTCAGGGGATCAGCAGATGCCAGCCACATACCTTCCCAGCTAACAGAGGTGTCCCAGACCCATTGGCCTTTCTTGAGTCAAGGTATCTTTCCCTGGATGCCTTAGTTTGAACATTTTTGTGGCTTTAGAACTGTGAAGTTGTAATGTAATAAATTTCCATTATAAAAACCAACCCATTTCTGGTATACTGCATTCTGGTAGCATTTGCAAACTAAAACAGGGTCATTTAAAAAAACTTTGTTTTTTTTTTTTTTTGTCTCCACTTTACTCTTTATTGTATTTGTCTAACCTTTACTTTCACCTTTCAACTGAGTTAATTTTCAGTTATTTATTTCTCATTTATAAAAATTATTCACTTCTTTCAAATCTGATTGTTTAATTCCTATAGTCACTTGTGACTTGTTCATAATTTCAATAAATAAGATATTTATTGAGACAAGAAAAATGCCTGTTTTAAAGTTTCTTTCTCATAAATCTTAGTATCTGAAATCTTTGCTGGTATCTTGATTTTTGCTGGTTCACTTGAGTTTGACCTTACTTATTCACAGTAAGTATTTTTCACTATGATCCCATGATCCTTAGAACTTCAGCTGTGCTAATTCCTTGTGGTTTAGCATTCCTCTGGAGAGTATTTTTATTGGCTTCTACCAACTACCTGACCGTATTACTAATTAAAAAGCTCTGAAAACATCTCTGTAGGAGATGTTTGTTGACCACACAGTAGTGTGAATTCTGGCTAAAAACACCAATTATGAGAGCAAAATCATGCTTACAATTTATCAGGGAGTCTTAGAGAGGCAAGCTTGCATGCAACACTTTAATATGGTGGATTTAATGCTCATTCACCCTCCAGGGTCTCAATTTTATGCAAACATTTATTGGACTCTTCTCTTTGGGTAGTCTTCAGTTTTATTACCTATTTCTGTGGTATACACTGATCAAAACAAGACAAAAATTATGGTTGGACAGATGCTTTCAGTGAAAAAGGTGGCTTCAGGGTCTTATTATTTCCAGATGTATTCTTTTTCTCTCTTTTTCAGCTTCTGAGTATTCTTTGCTTTTTTTGTTCTTTTAGGAAATAATTTAAAATGGTATTTTCAATGTATCATTCAGCTCTTTAAATTATTCTTATATTTTAGGGTTTATGGCCTTTATGCCGGTTTGAAATGATGTATGTACCCTAGAAAAGCCATGTTTTAATCCTAGTCCCATTTTGTAAAGGCAGCTGTTTCTTCTTATCCTTATTCAGTACTGTATGCTTGAAACTGAAATTAGATCATCTCCCTAGAGATGTGACTCAATCAAGAGTGATTGTTAAAATAGATTAAGTGATGACATGTCTCCACCCATTTGGGTGGGTCTTGAAAAGCTTCTGGAGTCCTATAAAAGAGGAAACATTTTGGAGAATGGGAGATTCAGAGAGAGTAGAGCAGAACGACATAGCCACGAGAAGCAGAGTCCACCAGCCAGCGATCTTTGGAGATGAAGAAGGAAAATGCCTCCTGGGGAGCTTCATGAAACAGGAAGCCAGGAGAGGAAGCTAGCAGATGATGCTGTGTGTACCAGATGCCCTTCCAGATGAGAGAGGAACACTGACCGTGTTCACCATGTGCCTTTCTGGATGAGAGAGAAACTCTGACTGTGTTCAGCATGTGCCCTTCCACTAGAGAGAAAAACCTGAATTACATCAGCCTTCTTGAACCAAGGTATCTTTCCCTGGATGCCTTTGATTGGACATTTCTATAGACTTGTTTTAATTGGGACATTTTATCTGCCTTAGAACTGTAAACTCCAACTTATTAAATTCCCCCTTTTAAAAACCATTCTGTTTCTGGTATATTGCATTCTGGCAGCTAGCAAACTAGAGCAGATTTTGGTACCAGGACTGTTTGCAAATACCAAACATGTTGAAATGGCTTTTTAAATGGAAAAGGGAAAAATTTTGGAGGAGTTCTGAGGAGCTTGATAGAGAAGACCTAGAATGCTTTGAAGAGACTGTTGGTAGAAATGTGGACAAGCTACCTTTGATGAAGCTCTAGACAGAAATGAGGCATGTGTTATAGCAGACTGGAAGGAAGGCGATCCTTGTTTTAAAATAGCAGATATTCAGGCAAAATCAACTAGTGGCTTTGGCTGGAAGACAGATTTTAAAAGCCATGAACTTAGATATTTAGCAGAAGAGATCTCCAAATTAAATGTGGGAAGTGCAGCCTGGTTTCTCCTCACAGCTTATAGTGAAATGCGACAGGAAAGAAATAACTGAAAACTGAACTCTTGGGTACAAAGAAACCAGAAATTGAAGTTCTGGAAAAGTCTGGGCCTCCAGAAAGGAAGACCCCCAGAGAATAGTGCCCTGTGTGAGGATTTAACCAAATGTGGAACCAGTCAGCCATTTCAGAGAAAGCCAGGATCGGACATCACGTTATCCAGAAAGGATTTGGGCATGATCCGAGGCTACTGCACAGAAAGCCAATGAGAGTGCTGTGGAACCTGTATAAACACAGCCACTGCCAGTCTGCACTGGGGGGTTCAGAGAAGGGACACATTGGAGGAAAAATAACTTCAGAGGCAAAACCATGGAGGCTGAAGTCTGAAGTCAAGGAGCCTCAGGCCAGGAGAGCAGACCCACCCAAGCCTGTGGGGAGGGTGAATTTACCCTGAAGGCAGAGGATGGGCCTTCCACCTCTTTGCAGTGGAAGAGTCATGCCACCTCAACCCTTGGAGAGGGTGAAGCACATTCCTTGGGGTTTGGGGAGAGCCTGGCTGCCACCACATGGAGTGGTTGAGTGTGTGCCCCAGAGATGGCAGAGAACCTGGCTGTGGCCCCAATGCTTGGAGAGGATGGAGCCGAGAAAAAGGTGGTCTCCCCAATGTCCCCCAAGGTTGCATTCAGGGAGAGGGAGACATCTGCATAGGCCCTTGGAAAGGGTGGGACTTCTGTTGTAGTAGAAGAGCAAAGATACATCAAGGAGGACATTATAAAATTGTGGGAATGAGATGCAAATATTAAAAGAGATCATGACTTGAATTCAAGTTGCTCAATCTAGTTTATAGGATCCACATTTTGCTGCTTTATCTCTTTTATATGTAAATTGATTCCATATGAATTAGAATGTTCTCAAAGACTCATTTCTTTTTGGCTCTTCAAACGAAATTTAACACACATGGTTCTCAGCATAGCTAGGCTTATGGTAATACTGAGCATACCAAGTCCCTGGTGGTCTTTTTATTCACATGCCACCTCTGGCCTGAGGAAATCTGTGATTTCACCCTGAAAATCCCCAAACTCAAAGTTGTAATGCTGTTTTGATATTGCAGTTGTTGCTGTGGAGACGTCTATGTTGTAAAAAATAAAACGGTGAATTTTGAATCGGAAAGGGAAATAAGCCACAGGTGCTTATAAACCACAAATATAAAAGATTCTCTTTCAATAGAGGCAGACTGTCATTACTATCTGGTTACTATGAGTCAAATGTGGGCGTTATGTCTACCGAGGGGACTCTTTCTTGTCTTTATTTGTTTTCCTTAGGTTAATTATTTTGAGACAGAAAATCTGCAATAGATCTCCTCCAGCAGCTCTAGTGGGCAGCCCCAGCTGTGGAGAGAAATATTTTGAGAAAACTGTTCAGCATTTTGGGTGTACATTAGCTCTTTCATACGACCATGGTAGTGGTTGGGACATTTTCTACACTGAAAACATTGTTTTTCTATTGTCAGAGTTATAGAAGTAGCCAGGAACCTTCAAATTTATCTGTGGCATTATTTGAGATTGTAGCATACAGTCACGATTGTTATTTTATCATTAGAATGTGTGACCCTCACATCTATTTTGAAATTGGTAGGAAAAATTACAGTGGAAATTCAGTTTCTATTTCATTAGTCTTCTTCTTTGCTAGCTGCCAGAATGCAATATAGCAGAAACGGAATGGCTTTTTAAAAGGGGAATTTAAGTTGCAAGTTTACAGTTCTAAGGTCATGAAAATGTCCAAGTTAAGGCATCAACAAGAGGTTACCTTCCCTCGAGAAAGGCAGATGAAGTTCAGGGTTTTTCTCTTAGCTGGGAGGATATATGGTGACAGTCTGCTAGCTTTTTCTCAGGGCTTCTTGTTTCATGAAGCTCCTGTGGGAGGTCATTTTCCTTCTTCATCTCCAAAGTCTCGGTAGCTTTTTCCAAAATGGTTTCCTCTTAAAGGGCTCCAGTAAGCAACCCCAACATGGATGGGTGGAGACACATTTCCATGGAAACCATCTAATCAAATTGGGTGGGTCATAGCTCCATGGAAACAATAAAAATAATTCAGCAATACTGAGTGAGGATTAAAGAACTTGGCTTTTCTGGAGCACAGAAACATATTCAAACCAGCAAAATGAGTATGCTAAATAATAAAATTTCTCACATCAAAAATATTAATTCCATTGATTTCATGACACAATTCCAGAACTTCTATTTTCTTTGGGTGAATGGGAAATCTAAGGCATAAGGAAATGGATGAGCAGTGTACAAATACCACTGTAATAAGATGCTGAGAAGTTGCGTCTTATCCTGGTTCTGTAATATATAAGTGGTGTGATCTTGAGTAAATCACTTAATCCTTCCAAACTTAGGCTTCTCTTCTATAGAATTTGGGATATTAATGGTTATCTGGTAATTAGGAGCATGAATTTGGGGAAGTCAGACATAGATTTGAGAATTGAATCTGCTGCCAATGAAATGTGAAAGAGTTAGCAAGAGGCTTAGCCTCTCTGAGAATAACTATGAAATGGAAATAGTGGTGTCTGGATGTTTGCTGAAATAACGACTGATTTTTTTTTTCCTCTTTCTTGTGCAAATCATTTTTTCACCCCATCATTCTACATTCTTGATATTAGGCTTCCACATTTCATCATAAGTTTGTAACAGCAAAAATGCAAAGAAAGAGAGAAAATAGTCAATTCAGGCAGCAGTCATTACACTGACAATAGATTAGAAGGAACATTTTATTTTGAGCCAGGATCATCTTCTCTTGCCTGTAGTGGTTACCCATTTCCTGGCTTTGGAAAAGCAGATCAAGTTGCAGTGGTGGACACTCAAAGGATACATTGGAGGATGTCCCCAAGAAAAAAGTCTATTTCTAACCCCACCTTGGGAAGAATTGGAGAGAATGAGAGGACCCAAAGATAAGTTAATTGATTTAAGATCAGACAGGAGTCATGTATCATGAGTGCCCCTGAAAAAGCAGCCTTTTTCATAACTTAAAACAACACCTCAGCAAATGGTAAAGTAATTGTGTTAGTTTGTAAGCTGCTGGAGTGCAATATATCAGAACGAGAATGACTTTTTGAAAAGGGAATTTAATAAGTTACAAGTTTACAGTTGTAAAGAGAAAATTAAGGCAACAACAAGAGGTTATCTTCACTCAAGAAAGACCCATAGGTCAGGAACACCTCTGTCAGTTATGTAGTCATGGGGCCGGCATCTGTTGGCCCCTTGCTCTTGAGCTCCCTTGTTTTCAGCCTCTGTTCCTTCCTGTGGCGTTTCCTCACTTTACTTCTCCAGGGCTGGCTTTCATCTCTTGGCTGTCCTTGGCTCTCTCCAGGTTCTGGCTTGTTTAACATGTCATAGCAACATCTGCTGGGTTCCAAGCATCTCCAAACATCTGTGTCTCTGTCCTCCATGTGCCCGCATCTGTGTCAGCTCTGCTGTGAAGTTTCTGTCAGCTCTGAGGCATCTGTTGTTTCTCTAGGCTTTGTTGTTTCTGAGGTTTCTCCAAAATGTTTCTTTTTTTAAAGGATTCCAGCAAACTAATCAAGACCGACCTGGAATGGGTGGAGTCACATCTCCGTCTAATCAAAGGTTAGCACCCACAATTGGCTGTGTCATAGCTCCATGGAGATAATTTAATCAAAATATTCCAACTTGCATTATTAAATCATGATTAAAAGAAACAGTTGTTCCCACAGATTGGGTCAGGATTGAAACATGGCTTTTCTAGGGTACATAATATTTTCAAACCTGCACAGTAGTATTCATATAATGTACAATTTTTTATTAGAGAAGTTGTAGGTTTATAGAAAAATCATGCATAAAATACAGAGTTCCCATATATCATCTTATTATTAACAACTTATGTTGTTAATGTTGTTAATAATGTCAACTTATATTAGGGTGGTACATTTGTTGCAATTGATGAAAGAACATTTTTATTATTGTACTATTAACTATAGTTCATAGTTCACCATAGGGTTCAATGTTTGTGTTGGATAGTCCTATGGATTTCTTTTCTTAAAATTTTTATTCTACTAACATATATACAGCCCCAAATTTCCCCTTTTAACCACATTCCAATGCATACTGTAGTGTTGTTAATTACTTTTACAATGTTATGCTACCATCACCACTATCCATTAACAGAACTTTTCCATTATCTCAAATAGAAACTCTCTTTACTTAAAGCATTAACTTTCTATTCTGCCATCTCACCCCCACCACTGCCCCAGCCCCTGTTAAACTGTATTCTATTTTCTGACCCTATGGATGTACTTATTTTAATTATTTCATATCAGTGAAATCATACAATATTTGCCCTCTTCTGTCTGGCTTCACTCAACATGATGTTTTCAAGTTTCATCCACGTTGCTGCATGCATCAAAACTTCATTCCTTTTTACAGCTGATCAATATTCCATTCAATGAATATGCCACATTTTCTTTATCCATTCATTTATTGATGTACACAAAGGTTGCTTTCATCTTTTGGCAATTGTAAATAATGCTGCTATGAACTTTGGTGTCCAAATATCTGTTTGAGTCCCTGTGTTCTAGTTTGTTGGCTGCCAGAATGCAATATACCAGAAACAGAATGACTTTTAAAAAGGGGATATTAATAAGTTGCTAGTTTACAATTCTAAGGCTGAGAAAATGACCCAATTAAAACAAGTCTATAGAAATGTCCAATCTAAGGCATCCAGGAAAAGATATCTTGGTTCAAGAAGGCCAATGAAGTTCAAGGTTTCTCTTTCAAGTGAGAAGGCACATGGTGAACACGGTCTGGGTTTCTCTCTCACCTGGAAAGGTACATGGCGAACACGGAGTGATCTACTAGATTTCTCTCCTGGCTTTCTCTTTCATGAAACTCCCTGGGAGGCATTTTCCTTCTTCATCTCCAAAGGTTGCTGGCTGGTAGACTCTGCTTCTCATTGCTGGGTCATTCTTCTCTGCTCTCTCTGAATCTCTTAGCTTTCTCTCTTGTTCTCTTTTATAGGATTTTGGTAAACTAATCAAGACCCACCTGGAATGGGTAGAAATCTCTCTACCTAATCCAATTTAACACCCACTCTTCAGTGAGTTGCATCTTCATGGAGATAATCTAATTAAAGTTTCCTACATATAGTACTAAATAGGGATTAGAAGAAATGGCTGCCTTTACAAAATGGGACTACAGTTAAGACATGGCTCTTCTAAGGTACATAAACCTTTTCAAACTGGCACACCCTATTTTCAATTTTTTTTTGTGCGTGTATATATCAAGAAGTGGGAAGGTCAGGTCCTATGGCAATTCTATACTTAATTTTCTGAAGAACTACCAAACTTTCTTCCACAGCAGCTGGGCCATTTACATTCATACCAATGAATAAGTGTTCCTGTTTCTCTATATCCTGCACAATACTTATAATTTTCCATTTTTTAATAATAGTGATTCCTTTGGATGTGAAATGGTATCCCATTGTGGTTTTGATTTACATTTCTGTAATGGCTAATGATGTTAAACATCTTTTCATATGTTTATTGGCCATTTGTATATCTTCTTTGGGGAAATGTCTATTCAAGTTTATTGCCCATTTTTAAATTGGGTTTTTGTCTTTTTGTAACTGAGATGTAAGATTTCTTTAGATATTTTGGATATTAAATGGGAACTGTGTCTTCCAAATACTTTTTTCTGGTGTGTAGGGTTGCTGTTTTACTTTCATGATAAAGCCGTTTGGTGCACAATAATTTTTCGTTGTAATGAGACTCACCTATCTGTTTTTTCTTTTGGGTATAAATTCTAAGAAACCATTGCCTAAAACAAGGGCCTAGAGATGCTTCCCTATTTTTCTTCTAGGAATTTTATAGCTTCGCTTTTGTGTTTTAGGTCTTTGATGCATTTTGAGTTGATTTTGTATATGGTGTGAAGGAAGAGTTCACCTTCATCTTTTGCATAGAGACATCTGATTTTCCCAGTGCCATTTGTTGAAGAGGATGTTCTTTCCCAGTTGAGTGGAGCTTGGACCGTTGTCAAAATTCAATTGGCTATATATGTGAAGTTTGATTTCTGAACCCTCGATTTTATTCCATTGGCCTACATGTCTGTCCCTGTGCCAGTACCATGCTGTTTTTATTACTCAACTTGGTAAAAAACTTTAAGATTGGGAGGTGAAAATCCTCCAGCTTCATTCCTCTTTTTAAAGATGGATTTGGCTACTTGGGGCCCCTCACTCTTCCGTATAGATTTCATGATTGGATTTTTCTTTTCCTGCAAAGGAGGCTGTTGATTTTTCTTTTCCTGCAAAGGAGGCTGTTGACTTTGATTTGATTGTGTTGAATCTATAAATCACTTTGGGTAGAATTGACATCTTGACAACATTTAATCTTCCAATTCATGAACATGGAATATATTTCCATTGATTTAGATCTTTTTTGATATGTTTTAGCAATGTTCTGTAGTTTTCTGTGTACAGGAATTTTACATTCTTTGTCAGATTTATTTCTAGTTATTTGATTCTATTAATTGCTATTGTAAATGCATTTTTTGGCCTTAATTTCTTCTTCCAATTGTTCAGAACTACAGTATAGAAACACTACTGATTTTTGTATATTGATTTTGTATGCTACCACTTTGCTGAGGCCATTTATTATGTCTAGTAGATTAGTTGTGGATTTTAAAAACATTTTTATTGTGAAATATAGCCTATATATCCAAAACAATAAATTTCAAAGTACATTTGAACCATTAGAACAGATTTCAATGTTTGGTATGGGTTGCAGTTCCACAATTTCAGGTTTTTCTTTCTAGCTGCTCCAAGACACTGGACACTAAAAAGAAATATCAATATAATGACTGAGCAGTCATATACATTTGCTAAATCCTCACTTATCTGTTATAACTCCTCCTTCTCCCTTGATCCTTCTCTCAGTGTTTAGGGATATTTGTGTTATACTCTCATTCTAACTTTTTCATGTTGAAAACAAGTGTTGACAATATCAGATAGGGGTTGGTACTGGTTAATGTTCTTGGAGAGACCAACACCTCTGGGTTTCAGGACTTCTCTGGCCTAGGACCCATCTGAACATGTTAGATTTCTAAAAAGTAAACTTGGTGAGTAAAACTTTTGTAGAATCTCAGATAAAGCCCTGGGTGTTCTTTAGAGTTAACAGGAAAAATTTTGATTGGGGTTTGGCAAACTTTAGTAATTAGCAATATCTAGCTGAAGCTTTCATGAGAGTAGCCTCCAGAATAGCCTCTGGTCTCTATTTGAACTCTCTTGGCCACTGATACCTTATTTTGTTACACTTCTTTTCCACCTTTTGGTCAGGAAGGCATTGCTTATCACATAATGCCAGTGCCAGGTTCATCCCTGGGGGTCATGTTCCACATTGCCAGGGAGACATATCCCTGGATGTCATGTCCTTCATAGTGGAGAGGGTAATGATTTTCCTTGCAGAGTTGGACTTAGAGAGAGAGGCCACATCTAAGCAATAAAAGAGGTTCTCTGGAAATAACTCTTAGGCATAATTATAGGTAGGCTTAGCTTCTCTGTTACAGAAATAAGTTTTATAAAAGCAAGACTCAAGATCAAGAGCTTGGCCTATTGATTTGGGAATCCCTAGCGTTTGATAGGGTTTCCCAGGTTGGAAAGTTTAATAATTCCATATTTTTTCCCAGCTACTCAAGGAACTTTGCCAATGCTTTTTAATGATCTGCCAACATACTCTGGGATGTATCTGGGTATTACTTTAAGCTATCAGAATTACAAGTCCTCATTTTCATTCTGGGCTGAATGTTTAAATGAACTATCCAGACAGGTTGAGCTAGATTGTGTGCTACAGAAACTTTACGTTTTGGACAAAATAAAGCTCTCTTCCTTTGGTCACATACATTAGGGGAAGTTCTAAAATACAGACACTGTCATTCTTTACTCTGTATTCTGATTTACCTTAATCCCAACCAAAGCAGCTTCATTCTTATCTCTCATTGAAGCCTGATCTCTTTTTTTTATTTCTTTAATAGTTGTATTGTTGTGGATTTTGTTTCTAGATTGTCTATATATAGGGTCATGTTCTCTGCAAATTGAGAAAAATTTACCTCTTCCTTTCCAATTTGGATGCCTTTTGTTTCTTTTTCATGCCTAATTGCTCTGGCTAGATTTCCAGTACAATGTTGAATAATAGAGGTAGCATGGATATTATTATGTTCCTGATCTTACAGTGAATGTTTTCAGTCTTTCAAGGTTAAGTATGATGTTAGCTATGGGTTTTTCATATTTGCCGTTTGTCATGTGGACGAAGTTTCCATCTATTCCTAGGTTTTTAAGTGTTTTTATCAAGATGTGGTGCTGGCAATGTGACTGTGTGATTGTGAAAACCTTGTGTCTGATGCTCCTTTTATCTACCTTATCAACAGACGAGTAAAACGTATGGAATGAAAATGAATAATTGGGGGAACAGATGTTAAAATAAATTTAGATTGAAATGCTAGTGATCAATGAAAGGGAGGGGTAAGGGGTAGGGTATGTATGAATTTTTTTCTGTTTTCTTTTTATTTCTTTTTATGAATAGATGCAAATGTTCCAAGAAATGATCATGATGATGAATATGCAACTATGTGATGATATTGTGAATTACTGATTATATATGTAGAATGGAATGATCAAAATAGGAACGATTGCGTTTGTTTGGTGTTTTTCGGTATTTAAAAAAATAAAATTAAAAAATTTTAAAAAAAGAGATGTGGTGCTGGCTTTTATCCAATGCCTTTCCTGCATCAAATGATAGGATATTTTTTCTTTAGTTTTTTTAATGTTGTGTGTTACATTAATTACTTTTCATATGCTGAAACACACTTGCATACCTGGAATGAATTCCAACTTTTTCAGGCTATATAATTATTTTAAGGTATTGTTGGATTCGGTTTGCTAGTATTTTGTTTAGGATTTTTGCATATGTTCATAAGGGATATTGGTCTGTAATTTTCTTTTCTTTTAGTATCTTTATTTTGCTTTTGTATGAGTTGATGTTGGCATCATAGAATGAGTTAGGGAGTGTTCCCTGTTCTTTGATTTTTTGGAAAAATTTAAACATGAATTATGCTAATTAATATTGAAATAATATGGTAAAATTCCCCTGGATTTTACTTTTTTTGAGATTTTTTTAAATTACTGATTCAGTCTCTTTACTAGTTATTGAGTTGTTGAGACCTTCAATTTCCTTCTTGTATCAGTATAGTAATTTGTGTGTTTGTAGGAATTTGTCCACTTCATCTAGGTTATCTAGTTTGTTGGCATCTAGTTGTTCTTAGTATTCTCCTATAGTTCTTTTTATTTGATACTGTAGGTTGGAAACTTTTGATCAGATTATCTCCACAGAGATGTGATATGCCCAATTGTGGGCATGACGTTTTGATTAGATGGAGATGTGACTCCACCCATTCCAGGTGGGTCTTGATTAAAAAAGGAAACACTTTGGAGACAGTCAGAAATGACAGAAGTGACAGAGAAAGAGAGTCAACAGAAACATTAGAGCCCAGAGCTGACACAGATGCTGATTCTTAGAGAACAGAGACACTGATGTTTGGAGATGCTTGGAACCCAGAAGATGTTGCTGTGTGCTTTCCCATGGGATGTTAAGAAAATTGGAACTAGAGAGAGCCAATGGAAGCCAAAAAATGAAAGCCAGACCCAGAGCAGCAAAATGAGGAACTCCCACAGGAACAGAGGCTGAAAGCAATGGAGGGCAGGAACAAGGGACCAGCAGATGCCAGCCACATGCTAACAGAAGTGTTCCTGACCTATCAGCCTTCCTTGAATTAAGGTATTTTTACTGGATGTCTTAGTTTGGACACTTTCATGGCCTTAGAACTGTAAACTTGCAACTTATTAAATTCCCCTTTTTAAATTTGTTCCTGGGCAGTGCAATGGTGGCTCGGTGGCAGAATTCTCACCTGCCGTGCAGGAGACCCAGGTTTGATTCCTGGTGCCTGCTCATGCAAAAAAAATGTGCTAAAAACTGTTTGCATTCTGCTATATCACATTCTAGCAGCTTGTAAACCAAAACACTTTCCTTCTGTTCACTTTGGGTCTAGTTTGCTTTTCTTTTTCCAGATCCTCCAGCATTGAGGTTAACTCTCTGATTTGAGATCAAGGAAATTTCCTAACTTCCTCTGTGATTTCTTTTATGACCAATTGGTTTTTTAAAGGTACATTTAATTTCCACATATTTCTGAATTTTCCCTTTCTCCCTCTATTATTGATTCCTAGTTTCATCCTATTGTGGTCAGAGAAGATAATTGCATGATTTCAATATTATTGAGTTTATTGAGACTTATTTTGTGGCCAACATGTAGTCTTATTTTTGAGAATGATATATGTGCAATAAAGAAGATGTATATTCTGCCAATATTGGGTAAAGTGTTCTATATATGTCTGTTTAGTCTAGTTGGTTTAGTGTATCACATCTTCTATCTCCTTGTTGATCTTTTGTCTAGATGTTCTATCCATTATTGAATGTAGTGTATTAAAGTTTCCCACTATTAATGTAGCACCATCTGTTTCTCGCCTCAAAGCTGTCAATATTTGCTTTATGTATTTTGGGGCTCTCCTGTTAAATGTGTGTATTCATAACTGTTATGTCTTCTTGTTGAATTGACTCCTGTATTATTATATAACGGGTTTCGATGTTTCTTGTAACAAATTTTTACTTAAAGTCACTTTTATCTGGTATTAGTATAGCCATCCTGCTCTCTTTTGGTTACTACTTACATGTTATATACATTTTTTCATCCTTTAATTTCAATGTGTTTATGTCTGTGAATATAAGGTAAGTCTGTCATTAACAGCATATAGTTGGGTTGTGCATTTTTCAAATCTATTCTGCCAATTTCTGTCTTTTCCCTGCAGAATTTAATCCATTTATGTTTAAAGTCATTACTGATAATGCAGGACGTTCTTCTGCCACTTAGCTATTTAGTCTCTGCAAGTCTTATACTTTTTATGATATTCCATGCTTCTATTAATCCTTTTTTCCTATTTATTTGATTTTTTAAATATTGTATTATATTGCCTCCTTTCTCATTTCTTTTTGCATATTTTATATATTTTCCTTGTGGTTAGCATGGAATTAAAATTTAACATCTAAATATATAGCAATCACTTTTTATTTGATAACAACTTATCTTCAATAGCATATACATATTTATTCCTTTACCACTCCATTCCTCTACCTTTTTTGTACTTGTCACTACTTGTATCCTTGGACATTTTATTTCAAAAATCATACATTCATCATTACTTTTCAAGCATTTCCATTTTGCAACCTGAAAGTAGTAAGAAGTAGAATTGCATACCCCAAAAATACAACAGTACTGCCATTTGTGATTACCCAAATGGTTACCTTTATGAGAGTTCTTTATTTGTTTATGCAACTTTGAACCACTGCTCATGTTTTTTCCTTTCATTTTGAAGAACTCCCTTTAGCATTGCTTATAGGGCAGGTCTAATTCTAATGAACTCCCTCAACTTTTGTTTACCTGGGAATATCTTAATCTCTCCCTCATTTTTGACAGAAAGTCTTGCCAGATGTAAAATTCTTGGTAAGCAATTTTTTCCTTCAGTACTTTATGTATTTCAATCCACTACTTCCTTGTCTCCATGTAACTGATGAGAAATCAGCCTTAATCTAATTGGAACTCCTTTGTTTGTAACACGTTGCTTTTCTCTTGCAGGTTTCAGAACTCTCTTCTCCCCATTCGCATAAGACATTTTGACTACCATGTGTCTGTGTGCATTTATCTTCAAGTTTATCCTGTTCAGTTTTTGATGGGCTTCTTGGATATGCTTCTTCATGTCTTTTGCCAAGTTTGAGGAGTTTTCTGTCATTATTTCTTTGGATGTTCCTTCTTCTCCTTCCTTTCCTTCCTCCCTCTGGGATTTCTACAATGCCTTTATTAGTATGCTTGAAGGTATCTTGCAGTTCTCTTAGGCTAATTTTACTTTTTCTAATTATTATTTTTCTTTCTGGTCCTCAGCCTGACTCATTTCCATTATGTTGTGCTTGAGTGCACTCATTCTTTCTTCTGCCATATCTACTCTGCTACTGAAATCATCCTGTTTATTTTTCATTTCAATTATTGTCATCTTCAACTCCAGTAGTTCTGTTTGATGCCTTTACATTTTTTATTTCCATTTTTAGTTTCTTATATTTTTTATTCATTGTTTTCCTTAATCATTTAGTTCTTTCTCTATGTTTCCTTTCATCTCCTTGAGTATATTGAAGATAATTTCTTTAAAAGCCTTTGTACTGCAGTCCACACCCTGGTTTCTTTTTTTATATTTTCAGGATGGGCCATTATTTCCTGGTTGGATGGGCCATCATTTCCTGTTTCTTTGTTTGTCTTGTTACCTTTTGTTGCATACTATATAAATTTATATTTTAAAATATTAACTCAGACTTAGTCCCTGAGCTGCCTGTTTCTTGAGTTTGTATCCAGATAGAGAGATAACAGAGATTTTCTTGAGTGCCAAAAGCTAACTAAACCAAACAAACCAGTGCAAAAAGAAAACACCTTTCATAGCCTTTGCAAATTGGCTTTGCATTGACTGGTGACTTCCTTCAGAGTTCAGCCCTCTTATGAAGAAGGTCAGCTGAAGGCAAATGGAAAGTGCAGGGTCCTTGCTGTCTTTTCTTGACTGTGTTTTATCCAGGGCTTGTGCTTTCCAATGATCATAGGACTTGCCCTTTGTACAAAAAGTTAGTGCCCCCTCTACTCCCCAGGAAACAGACATTCTCCCTCTCCTGGGAGTTCCATCCCAGGACTTAAAGCAGTTAAGCCCCAGGCCACATGACTCAATTGTTTCTTACTCTGCTCTTGCTGACTCAAACTGTTCTGCCTGGGGAAAAAGTTTTGAGAAGGGGGTATGCCATAGAGAAGTGTCCCTATGTCCTTGTATCCCATAGTAGCACCAGTGAGCTGCACCAGGAACTAGGATTGAGGACCCCTCAAATGTCTGCAATGAGGCTGGGGGATTGGTGATGGTGACAGAGAACAATTATTGGTATCTACCATGATTTATCAGCCACTTCCTCCCATTCTTCCATGGATATTGCACTGTGTTCTACTGGATAATGGAATTGTAAAATAATTGATTTAGATAGTTCCTATTTGTTTAATTGTTTTTCTGGTGGAGGGATTGATTCCTAGAGTGCCCTACTCTGCCATCTTCCCATAATCTCCATAAAATATTGTTTTTGAACCAAAGGGAATCTGTCATTTTTTATTGCCTTCTATTTTAGTTCTTGGAGTTTTCCTTCAGATTCAACTCGTAAGTTGAGTCCTAAAGTTTTACTACCACCATGTATATAGATGAAATTCTCTGGCACGTGCCAGGAATTTAGTCTCTGAAAAGAGTTTACAGAAAGAGCAGTCAGGCAATGAAAGCAATCAGGGTTTGGCTGGGGTTGAGGCAATGAGAGGGCAGGAGCAGATGGCCTTTCTCATGGTGGGTAAGTCAAAATAGAGAGTACTAATCACATGACATTGACAAGAGGCATTTATATCCCCTTGCTTCTACCCTTGCCCTCTTGCTATATGTAATTCTCAAGCCAGTCAAGGATTTTTTAAAACATGTCAGATGTTATTATTTCTTGTTTCAGAGCCCTCCAATGATGTCTGTTTCTTGGAGACTAAAAACCAAATTCCTCAAATCATCTGTGGGGAACTCCTTGTCTACCTGCTATCCGTCTGACCTCATCTCCTATTACTCTTGGCCCTGCTCACTCCATTACATCCCCGCTGGCCACTGTAATTTTTCTTATGTTCCTGGCTTGATCTTGCCTCAGGATCTTTGCACTTTCTTCTCCCACCTGTAGAATGATCATTTCCCACATGGCCATGTAATTTACTCCTTCATTTTATCCATGTCTTTGCTCAAAAGTCACCTTATCAGGGAAACCTTCCCTGACCACCCTTTCTCAACAGCACTCCTCTCAACATCGAAACTTTCCATTACTGTTCTAAGATTAGTTTTTCTTAAAATCACTGTCACCTGACATATTACCACAATGTAGATTCCATGAAGAAGGGAGTGTGTTTATTTTATTCTTTGCTGCATTTTTGCTTCTCTATCATCTGGCTTGTAGAAGGTGCTCAATAAATATTTGTTGAATTAATGAATGAGCTGCCTCTTATGACAGTTTTTTCTAGCCATTTCATATATATTATGTCTGATATTTGTAACTCTCCAGCTAAATGTAAACGCGGTTACTGTTATAAATAATGAACCTGAAGCTTAGAGAATTAAAGCACCTACCCAGGTAGTATAGCTACTAAGTGGCAGAAGCAGGGCTCAGAGTCATGTCTATTGGACTTCGAATCTCTTTCTTGTAATGACTATACTCTGCTGTGGTACACATGATGAAAAAGCCATCCCATTTGTGCTTCTCTTAAACTCTTGCAGAGTGCAAGAATTCTTTCTTTTAGGTCACAAATCTATTAGATTATCAACTTGTTTTAGCCTGAAACCATATCTTTCTTAGCCATAAAATAAATAATTATCAAATATTTACTTTTCTATCACTGGAATGGAACAATGGAAACAACATTCCTGCTCAAATAGAATCTATGCCCTAGGGTTTTAAAAAAATCGTTATGTCCCATTCCCAGAAGCTTCCACATTGCTGCCTCATAAAATATGCAAGACAAATATTTGTTGAATGAATGGATGAATGGCTTTCTTATACCCAGAAAGAGTTAGTAAGTTAGGAGACTTGCTCTTTCAGGCTAATAAAAAAAAAATGGGTATGAACTTTTTTTTTTACATGAAGCCTAATCTAAAAATAGCATGAAAAGTTCAAGGTGGAATTAATGAGTCCTATTTCTTATTCTTCTCCTTTATAAATTGAGTATCTGCTCCTCATTGGTACTGTCTATGAATAGATATTCTACCTGGCTTTTTATGAATGACCAATCTTTACACCATGGGGGACTTATGACTATAAATAAAGATTGACTTCAAAACTACATCAGCAATTCAAGTATCTTATGGTGTACTAAAAAATAGATTAAAGTAATTATCATCGATGTGCCGTTTTAAGCTGTAAGAAAAATGGCCACACTGTCACTTTGATAAATAATGCCAGTGTGAGAGCATGTGCATATTTTAATTTTATCCTTAGGAGTTGCAAACCCACATCCATTTAAAAGCAATCTTGGAAGATACAGCTGGCTTGTTGTTTGCCAGGGGAAAAGTCATTAGCAACTCTTTTAATAAAAGTGCTGATGGCCACTACTCAGTAAACTTCTTCTTAAGTAACAGATCTGTGGCTTCAGAACAGAGCTCTAACTGATGACCAGCACATAGGTCTTATTAGACTATAAATTGAGAGCTATATTGACAGTAGTGCCAAGAGGTAGGTTTAAGATATATGGGAGGGAGAACAATAAATAGTTCTCCTTCTGGGAAATACCTCTAGCAAATTTCTTGAGGATCTCAATGCACGTTTAATATATAAAAACTGTGTATCAACCCTAATGTTGCTATTGGTTGCCTGAAAAGAACTTTGAGACATCATCTAGCCTGCTACCCTCCTTTTAAAAAGGACCATACTAGCCACTTTGGTACCAGAAAATCAATCCTGTTTATAAATTCTCCATTAAAAAAAGTTTCACAGCTTTCTGAATCTATAAATTATTGGATGGGATAAAAGAAGATCACCCATCTTGCACCTAATCCTGAAGGATTTGACAGGATGGAAAACCAGCAGGCCTCTCCCCTTGGCAGGCTCTCCTGGCTCCAGAACTGGGAGGCTGTGCTATCAAAAGGGTTATGGCTACTTCTTTTCAAATTCTTAGATATAATGCTACTCTTGGCATATTGGATATTCTTCATAGATCTTTTCATTAGATAAATAAAATTCTCACCTTCATAGCCTTCTGTTCTTAGTTTGCTAGCTACCAGAATGCAATATACCAGAAATGGAATGACTTTTTAAAAAGGGGAATTTAATAGGTTGAAAGTTTACAATTCTAAGGCCATGAAAATCTCCAAATTAAAGCAAGTCTATAAGTATGTCCTAATTAAGGCACCATCAATAGGTTACCTTCACTCAAGAAAGTCTGATGGATGAAGTTCAGGGTTTCTCTCTCAACAGGCACATGGCAAACATGGTGACATTGTCTAGCTTTCTCTCCAGCCCTCTTGCTTCATGAAGCTCCCCCAGGGGCATTCTGCTTCATCTCCAAAGGTCTGGCTGGTGGACTCTGTAGTTCTTGTGTCTCTGCTACTCTTGTCATTTTCATGGCTCTCTCAGATCTCAAACCTTTTCCAAAATGCTTCCTCTTTTCAAGGATTCCAGTAAAGTAATCAAGACCCACCTGAAATGGGTGGAGACAGGTCTCCATCTAATCAAGTTTAAAACCCACAATTGATTGAGTCACACCTCCATGGAGATAACCTAATCAAGTTTCCAACCTATGGTGCTGAATAGAGATTAGAAGAAATGGTTGCTCCCACAAGATCGATTAGGATTAAAACATGGCTTTTCTAGGGTATGTAAATCCTTTCAAACCAGCACACCTTTCTTCTTGGAACCATGGTTGGCAGTGTTGTATGTTGGGTGTCCTGGGAAGTAGACTCTACGATTTTAGGATTTGCATACAGGAAGTTCACTGAGGAGTCTGTCTACTGGAATCAATAGCTCTGAGGGATAAGGGGGGTGGGGTATGATTGGGACAGAGAAGGTGAATTATGATGCAGTTGAAGAAGAGATCTTTTAATTCTATAGTTTGCTCTTGAGCTGGGATGGACCTTCAGAGTTTTTCTGTAGCAGGCAAGGAGGAAAAGCCTTTGTACCTATCCAATTATTGGATGCTAATTTGTCCTGGAGAGGGAACAAATGTTGGTTGAGGCAGCTTCCTTCCACAGCGCTCAATTTCTGGACAACTGAGTCAGCAGTAGCCAACATTTCTGGGAGCTGGGGAAATGAATGCCTAAGTCCTAAAAGGAGATCTGAAGGGTACAAGATAGCATGCATAGTGAATAAACATTTGTTAAATGAATTAACTTTTATCCCTTTTAAAGAAGGTGCTTCCAATATGATGAGGGGTAAGGAATAGTTAAATAGTAAAAACAAACAAACAAGCAATATATATATATGATATGCAATCATGTTGATATATGATTGCAAAGGAGGATTTGGGATGAGGAAGCAGCTTGATAGCCATACAGAGGAAGAGTTCCAATTTTGTGTTCTCTATACAATTGCTAGTGGAGGAAGATGCAAAGACTTCAGCAGTGAGGGGCAGATGTAAGAGACTGGGTATTCTTTCTAATATTCAAATATCATATCTTTGTCAATTTACAAGGTACTATCATCTGGGATTAATAGTTCTCTTTATTTCTATTTTGTTTTATGACCTGCACACATTTTCACAACTACAGATGACCTCTTGTAACATCTGCTTGCAATGCCTTCCCCATCTTTACAACCTGTCAAACATTTATTTGTTATTAAATACAGCTTTATTTTCTGGGTCAATCTTTCTTGAATCCTTTTCCTGTTTACTCCTCTCCTGGTGCTATGTAAAATTCACAGTCCCCTCCTTTATGTTTCTACCTATTGTATAATCTCCAGTAGTTTCTTTGCCTAATATTTGACTCTCCTGCACAGAATAAAAATTTTTTGAGAGCAAGCAGTTTCTTATCTCCTTAAATAGCCACCAACTGATAATATAGCTGGGAAGTGGTAGTCATATAAAACTGTCTGTTAAATTAGTGAATTACATTAATTTGACAGGATTAAATGGTTAGAGAGGATTTAAGGAATACTGTAATTTAAAAAAATGTACTATTCAAGGCAAAGAAGAGGGAATGTCTAAAGTAATATTAGAAAGTAGATAGAAAGAATTTTCTCTCTGAGGTAGAAGGTTCAGGTAGGCGGAGGGTAAGAAAAATGAGTGTCAGACTGGAGAGGACCTTGAACACTTGTATAAGAACTTCACGTTTAGGCATTTTAGTTAGTGGTTTTCCAATATGGACATGTCTCCAAAGTCTCATTTAAAGTCTATTAAGGTGACATGTAGGGTTTATTGAAGGGCTGAGGGATCTTAGATGTCAATGAGATGGTTAGGCAGTTGTTGCAATTACCTGGCATGAGGTAGAAGGAAACTCTATATTGGACAGGATAGAAGACAATCTAACAGACATAGCATAGGGGCACAATGATAATCCATATAGATCAAACCAAGGGCAGGTCAGTAATAAGGTGTAGCAGGCACTGGGAAGGCAGCAAATAGGTGACAGGTGTGGCAAGAAGCCTGCAGGTGATCTCACACATCACCACCTGGGAGGTCTGCTTTTAAGTGGGGGGAACTAGGATTCAGGGAACTTGGCAGCAGGAAATAGGTAGAGCCCAGCAAGGCAGCTGGCCGTACAAAAATCTGACAATAGGTGATGAGAAGATAATCAGAAACCTACCATAGTGTCATGGTTAAGTTGATGTGTTAACTTGACCAGGTGGTGGTACCCGTTTGTCTGGTTGGGCAAGTGCTGGCCTGTCTGTTGCTATGAGGACATTTCATAGAATTAAATCATGATCACATTGGCTGCATCCACAGCTGATTCCATTTGTAATTAGCCAAGGGGCATGTCTTCTGCAATGAGTGATGCTTAATCTAATCACTGGAAACCTTTTAAGGAGGATTCAGAAGAGACAGGGTCTCTTCCTGCTTTGGCCGATGAGCCTCTCCTGCGGAGTTCATCTAGACCCTTCATTGGAGTCATCAGCTTCACAGCCTGCCCTGCGAATTTTGGACTCTACATTTTCATGTCTACATGAGAGACTTTTATAAATTTTGTATCTACCGATATTTCCTGATGATTCTATTTCTCTAGAGAACTCTAGCTAATACATATAGTATCAGGATTTAGGAGCAAGAATCCTGTCCTTGGGAATACTGGAGAGAACAAGGGTCTAGTATTCTAGGGCTCTGATACAGGTGAAGCACCGACACAGAGACTTAGGTACAGACGTTGGTGGACAAGCTGGGAGTGTAACTACAAGGAATAGTCAGTGCTAGATAGGTAAGTTTTATTCTTTCCCATTGCAGAAAAGGAGACTTACTCAGGTAAGCAAGCTTATTCAACTTTGAGTATTGGGGGTCTTCTTTTAAGGAGATGCAGAGAATGAAGGAAATAGGCATAAATTTACAGCAGCAGAGAGATTAGAATGCCATTTGGGATACAGCAGTAGCTTTGTTAGTCTGATAGCAGTGCTAAACACCCAATAAGAATTCCGATAATTGTTGCCCCAGGAATGGTTCTCAACCAGAGTCATTCTACCACCCTTTTCAAAATTCTGCTTGTACTCCTCCTGCTATTACTGATAAACACCACTTTGTACTTCCCTACCTTTTTAACACTTTTTAAAGTTTGTGGTTTCTGCTCGCTTTTCTCTGTGTGTCTTTCAGTTTCTGTTCTCCCCACCTCTGAGTGTTAACTCCTTTTGAATGTCTCATATTTAAGCTTCTTAATGGCCTCAAGTTGTCTTAGGGGATGTTATGGCAATTTGGAAGACTATCTTATAAACACACTTATAGGCTCCTGACAATCCTATCATCTGGCTATGCTTAAACTGGATGCCAGCTCTGCACCAGTAAGCTGTGGTTGCTGATCACTTGGATGTTTTTTTTAACCAAGGGTGGCAACAGGAGCAGACTTTCATAGTTATAATGGGCTCCTCCCAATCACTAGAAGAAGAGTGGAAGGTGAAGTTAGCAGCAGCAGGAATGCTGATGGGGTGGTGCTTAGAACTGCTGGAATGAAGTACCACAAACTGGTTGGCTTAAAACAGGAATTTTTTGTCTCCCAGTTCTGGAGGTTGGAAGTCTGTAATCAAGGCATCAGGAGGGCCATGCTCCCTCTGAAAGCTTTAGGGGAGAATCCTTCCTTGTGTATTCCAGCTTCTAGTGTTTTTGGTAATTCTAGGCATTCCTTGGGTTTACAGATACATCACTCTAATCTCTGCCAGACTTGTCTCACTTGTGCAGTCTGCTGTTTCTGTGTTTTCTCCTCTCCTTTTTTTTTTTTTTTTAAATTTGCATATGGGTAGGAGGCACCAGGGATCGAACTCCAGACCTCCAGCATGGCAGGTTGGAGCTCTGCCTGCTGAGCCACGGCAGCCGCCTTCCTCTTCTTATAAGGACACCAGTTGTATTATTAGATTGGGGCCCTCCCTACTCCAAACTCCAGTACAGGCTAATCTTAATTTGACTGATTCCATCTGCCATGACCCTATTTCCAAATAATGTCACATTCTAAGGTACTGTTGACTAGGGCTTCAACATATCTTTTTTTAAAAAATATTTTTATTGAGATTTCTTCATGCACATACAGTCCTTCCAAAGTATACAATCAGTGGTTCACAATATCATAGCATATTTGTATATTCATCACCATGATCATTTACATGGAACATTTACATCACTCCAGAAAAATAAAAATAAAAAGCTCTTACATCCCATACTCCATACCCCTCCCCCTCATTGACCACTAGTATTTAAATCTACCCAATTTTTGTTACCCCTTATCACCTCCTATTATTTATTTTTGCCCTTGTTTTTTTTTTTACTATCAGTCCATAGCATGGATAAGGGTGTGCCAGCTTCAAGGTTTTTACAATCGTATGGTCACATTGTAAAGTCTATATAATTATACAATTGTATTCAAGTATCAAACCTACTGAAATACAGTTCAATAGTTTCAGGTACTTCCCTCTAGCCACTCCAATACACCATAAAATAAAAAGGGATATCTATAAATGCATAAGTATAACCTCCAGGATAACCTCTCAACTTTGAAATCTCTCAGCCAATGCAACTTTATTTATTCTAGGTGTATACCTAGCAATAGGGTTGCAGGATCATATAGCAACTCTATCCCTAGCCTCCTTTGGAGCCACCACGCTGGCCTCCAGAGGGGTTTCACCTCTCAGCTTCCCTACCAACAATGAATAGGTACATATCTTTCCCCACATTTTCTCCAGCACTTGTATCTCTCTGTTAATTTTTAAACAGTTTATTCACACATCATGCAGTGCAACCTATGTAAAAAACAATGGTTCCTGGTATAATCACATAGCCATGCCTTCGCCACCACAATCTATATGAAGACATTTCCATTTCTTCAGCACAGAATCCCATACCGCTCCCCCATATCTCCTACTTGTTGACATTTAGTTTTGGCATAATGCCTTTGTTACGTTTAGTAAAAGCATATTACGATGTTACTGTTGACTATAGACACTAGCTTGCATTGATTGTATTTTTTCCTATTTACCATCCCATTTTCATTACCTTGCAATGTTGACATTCATTTGTTCTCCCTCATGCAAAAACATTTCTTATTTTTGTACATTTAATTACAATAATTGACCACTGTAGTCATTCCTAAGTTATACCATCTCAGTATTTATCCTCTATCTTTCCTTCTGGTGTCATATGCAACTGTGTCCCTAGCCCTTTTCTCTCAACCATACTCACATTCAGCCTCATTAAGTGAGCTTATATTATTATGTTACCATCAGATAGAACTGTGCTATCCATTTCTGAATTTTTACAATTAGTCCTGTTGCACATTCTGTACTCCTTCAGCACCAAGTGCCCAATCTCTTCCCTATTTCTATCTCCTGATAACCTGTGTTTTTAATTTTAACTATCAAATTTCACTCATTAATTTTAGTTCATATTAGTGAGACCAAACACCATTTGTCCTTTTGTTTCTGGCTAATTTCACTCAATATAATGTTCAAGGTTCATCCATGTTGTTACATGCTTCGTGACTTTATTTTGTCTTATAGCTGTGTAATATTCCATTGTATGAATTTACCACAGCTTGTTTAGTCACTTGCCCATTGATGGACATTTGGGCTGTTTCCATTACTTGGCAATCATAAATAATCCTGCTATAAATATTTGTATATAATACAAATGTTTGTGCCCTTACTTTCAGTTCCTCTGAATATACACCTAGTAGTGGATTTGCTTGATCATATGGCAATTCTAAACTTAGCTTCTGGAGGAACTGCCAAACTATCTTCTAGAGTGTTTGTACCATTTTACATTCCCACCAACAGTGGACAAGTGTGCTCTTTCTCCACATCCTCTCCGGCACTTGTAGTTTTCTATTTTTGATAATGGCCGTTCTCGTGGGCATCAGATGATATCTCATTGTGGTTTTAATTTTCATTTCCTTAACAGCCAGTGAAGTTGAGCATCTTTTCATGTTTTTGAACCAATTTAATTTCCTTTTCTGAAAAGTGTTCATGATTTTTGCCCATTTTTAAATTGGGTTATTTGTCTTTTTGTTGTTAAGTTGTAGAATCTCTATATATTCTGGATATTAAACCCTTGTCTGATATGTCATTTACAAATATTGTTTCCCATTGTGAAGTCTGCCTTTTAACTTTCCTGATAAAGTTCTTTGGTGCACAAAAGTGTTTCATTTTAAGGAGATACCATTTATCTATTTCTTTTTTCATTGCTTGTGCTTTGGGTGTAAGGTCTAGGGAAACACCTCTTATCACAATATTTATAAGATATTTCCCTACATTTTATTCTAAAAGTTTAATGAGTTTAGCTCTAATGTTTAGGTCTTTGATCCATTTTGAGTTAAGTTTTGTATAGGGTATGAAATATGGGTCCTCTTTCATTCTTTTGCACGTGGAGATCCAGTTCTCTAAACACCATCTATTGAAGAGGCTGTTTTTTTGTCAGTTGGATTGGCTTAACTGCATTATCAAAGATCAATTGTCCATCGATGAGAGGATCTATTTCTGAAACTCAATTTGATGGTCAGTATATCTTTCTTTATGCCAGTACCATGCTGTTTTGACTACTGTAACTTTATAATATGCTTTTAAGTCAGGTAGTATGAGACCTTCCACTTCACTCCTCTTTCTCAAGATATTTTTAGCTATTCAGGGCATCTTGCCCTTCAAACTGAATTTGTTATTGGTTTTTATATTTCTGCAAAGTAAGCTGTTGGGATTTTAATTGATATTGCATTGAATTTATTAATAAATTTGGGTAGAAGTGACATCTTAACTATGTTTAGTCTTCCAATCCATGAACATGGTATGTTCTTCCATTTATTTAGGTCTTCTTTGATTTCTTTTAGCAACTTCCTGTAGTTTCCTCTGTATAGGTCTTTTGTGTCCTTAGTTCAATTTATTCCTAAATATTTTATTCTTTTGATTGCTATTGCAAATGAATTTTTTTTCTTGATTTCTGTGTTAGTTTGCATGCTGCCAAAATGCAACATACCAGAACTGGAATGACTTTTAAAAAGGGGAATGTGATAAGTCACAAGTTTACAGTTCTATACCTATAAATGTCCAATCTAAGGCATCCAGGGAAAGATATCTTAATTCAAGCAAGGTCAATGGGTCAGGAACACTTCTGTCATCTGGGTAGTCATGTGGCTGGCATCTGCTGGTCCTGTGTTCCTAGGCTCTGTGTTTTCAGCCTCTGTTCCTTTCAGTCTTCCTTACTCTGCTTATCTGGGGCTAGAATTCATCTCTTGGCTCTCCTCAGCTCTGTCCAGGTTCTGGCTTGCTCAACATCTCATGGTGACATCTGCTGGGCTGCAAGCATCACCAGTCATCTGTGTCCCTGTTCTCCAAGAGTCAACATCTGTGTCAGCTCTGCTCTGAAGTTTCTGTTGGCGCTCTCTCTCTGTAGGCTCTAAGGCTTCTCTTGCTTCTGAGGTTTCTCCAAAGTGTTTCCCCTGTTAAAGACTCTAGAAAACTAATCAAGACCCACCTGAAATTGGTGGGGGTCCACATCTCCATCTAATCAAAA
>PVIY010016176.1:0-52183 GCA_004026745.1 Myrmecophaga tridactyla | reverse complement strand
GTACCCGACATGCTGTCTGCCCTTGCAGAGCTTTCAGGCTTGGGTCCTTTTTCTTTTTTTTAATATATATATATATATATATTTTAACTTTTTAAATTGCATAGTATAACATATATACAAAGCAAAGAAATAAAAAAGCAATAGTTTTCAAAGCACTCTTCAAAAAGCAGTTACAGGATGGATCCCAGAGTTTGTCATGGTCTACCATACGATCCTCTCAGATTTTTCCTCCAGAATATAGGAAGCTAGAGGGCTTAAATACTTTTTTATCACCGCTGACTTTTTTTTTCCTTCTTTTTTTGTGAACAATAACATATACAAAAAAACTGTTAATTTCCAAGCACAGCACCACAATTGGTTGTAGAACATATTTCAGAGTTTGACATGGGTTACAGTTTCACAATTTTAGGATTTTACTTCTAGCTGCTCTAAAATACTGGAGACTAAAAGAGATATCAATTTAATGATTCAGCATTCATATTCATTTGTTAAATCCTATCTCCTATGTATAATTCCACCATCACCTTTGACCTCTCCATACCTCTCTTTGGGGTTATTTGGGCTATGGCAATTCTAAATTTTTGATATTGGAAGGGTTTGTGACACTGGACAGATATGGGGTAGGGAGATGGAACTATCTGATGTTCTGGAGAGGCTGGGCCCTCTAGGTTTCAGGACTTATCTGGACCAGGGACCCATCTGGAGGTTGTAGGTTTCTGGCAAGTTTTTCTGGTGCCTGGAACCCTTGTGGAATCTTATATATTGCCCTAGGTGTTCTTTAGGATTGGCTCGAATGGTCCTGGTTGGGGGTTGGCAGGTTATGATAGGTAGTAAGGTCTACCTGAAGCTTGTGTGAGAGCAACTTCCAGAGTAGCCTCTCGACCTCTATTTGAACTCTCTGCCACTGATACTTTATTAATTACACTTCTTTTCCCCCTTTTGGTCAGGATGGAATTGTTGATCCCACGGTGCCAGGTCTGGACTCATCCCTGGGAGTCGTCTCCCACGTCGCCAGGGAGACTTTCACCCTGGATGTTATGTCCCACATATGGGGGAGGGCAATGATTTCACTTGCAGAGTTGGGCTTAGAGAGACTGAGGCCACATCTGAGCAACAACAGAGGTCCTCCAGAAGTAACTCTTAGGCATGTCTATAGGTAGGCTAAGCTTTTCTGCTACCTACATAAGCTTCACAAGAGTAAGCTTCATGATCGAGGGCATGGCCTATTGATTTGGGTATCCAGGCTTGGGTCCTTTTGCAATGTGTGGGGTTGGTATCAGGTGTCTTGTGATGGTGCAGCCAGACTGGGTTGTGGGAAAAAGGCATTTATCCTGAGGTTACCTGCCGTGCGCTTGGGACCTGGAGGACACAAGGTGAGACCAAGTGGAGGGGGGTGCATTGCAGAGCTGGCTGTGGTCAGGGCAAGGGAGGATGTCCCTGGGCCCTGCTATTGGCGGAGGTGGGGGAGAGGCAGGGCTTTGAGAGCTGCTGGAGAAGCCCCAGTGTTTGGCGGATGGGTCATGGCAGGGAGGGAGAAGGATGCAGCGAGGAGACCGCGTTATGTGCCCTCCCTATTTTTGCTAATATGTGTGGCTCCTCTTATTCAATTGTAAAGCTGCTTTATATATGAACAATGGTACAGTTCTTTCCCCTGATATATGGTGAAATTTTTTGTTCCAGTTTTTTCCCGCTTGCCTTTTAGTTTTATGTTATTTTTCAACATAGGGAGCTTTTAAATTTCACCCAGCTAGATTTCTATCTACATGGTTTTTGTTTTTGCTTTCTCGCTTCGAAAATCCTTCAACACTAGATGGCTGTATAAATAACTCATTTAGATTTTCTTTTCGTTATGCTAGTGATTTTTTTTTAATAGTTAACCCTTTGTACATTGAGAATTTATTTATTTTTAATGACCCTCTTATGGCATTTCCCCCCAAATGGCTAATCCGTCATCTCAATACCACTTGTTGAATAACAAGTTTCTCTGCGTACCTGAAATGACACCTTAGGTGGAGCTGGTCTGCCTCTGAACTTTCTGTGATGTTCTGTCGTGTGCCGAATACTTGCTGGGTCAGTGCCTCACTATTTAAATCGCCCCAAATCACATCCTTTAATATCTAATAGTGCACTCCTCTAGTCAAGGATTTTCTTAACCCTCCCCAATGTTTATTCCTACACTAGAATCTGGGAATCATTTTGTTGCTTTCTAAAAAACTGCTAATAATAAAGTTGATATTTTGGTTGGAATTTGGTGAATTTAGGGATTGGCTTGGGGAGAAACAATGTCTTGAGATATTGAGTCTCCACATCAAAGAGCAGGGTCTATTTGTTCATTTCTTCTTCTCTCTCTTTTCTATTCCTCTGCAAAAAACTTGTAGTTATTCATTCATTCAACAAATATTTCTTGGGCAGCTTTGGACACTGTCCCCTTTTCCTACAGACCCTGCTCATCTCATAAATTAATGGCCCTGGGTTTTAGAGCTTTTGCTACTACTTTGAGTGATAGCCTCTTAACGTTATTTTGGTACCCTTCACCACTGTATTTTCTAATTATTGCCACTGTGTAGAAAACTGTCAATTTGTGAATATGGTTTTACTGACCAGCCACCTGACAATACACGACTGGTCCTAAGAGTTTTCCGTGGCTTTTCCTGGATTTTCCCTTGCAGACGGTAACATTATTTGTAAGTAACGACAATTCTGCCTCGTCCTGTCCAGACCTGTCCACGGTGTGAGTGGTCAGCAGTGAGACCAGAGCCGGGCGGAGCTGGGGGCATCCTGTCCTCCACTGCCTTTGGCGGGAGGGGCTGCTGCCTGGCCTGCTGGCTGTGCTTGGTGACTGACCTTGTTGTGCCATGGGGCTGGCCTCTTTCTCATGTTTCAAGAGAGTTTTATTTTGTTTTAAACCAGGAATGGATGCTGAATTTTATTAAGTACATTTCCAGCATCTCCCATGTTAGCAGTGTGCATTTCCAAAAAATAAGAGTTATTTTTGGTTAGTTTATTTGCAGTTGGACTTCAGATCTGCAGCTAGATTGTAAACACTTGAGGGTGGTGTTGTAGGTTGAAGTGTGTCCCCCAAAGACACATTCATGTCCTAACCCCTGGTCCTGTGAACGACCTCATTTGAAAATAGGGTCTTTGAAGATGTGATTCGCTAAGATGAGGCCAAAGTGGATGTTCTAGTTTGCTAGCTGCTAGAATGCAACACATCAGAGATGGACTGGCTTTTAATAAAAGGTGATATATTTAGTCATAGTTCTTCAGAGGAAAGGCAGCTAACTTTCAACTGAGGTTCTTTCTTACATGGGAAGGCACAGGGTGGTCTCTGCTGGCCTTCTCTCCAGGCCTCTGGGTTCCAACAGCTTTCCCTGGGTTGATTCCTTTCTGCATCTCCAAAGGCCTGGGCTGAGCTGCGAGTGCTGAGATGAGGTTTGCTGAGCTGCTTGGGCTGTGCTACATTGAGCTCCCTCATTTAAGCACCAGCCAATTAAGTCAAACATTATTCCTTGCAGCAGGCCCGCCTCCTAGCCGACTGTAATCAGCAACAGATGAGGTTCACGTGCCATTGGCTCATGTCCATAGCAATAGAACTAGGCACCTTCACCTGGCCAAGTTGATACCTGAATCTAACTACCCCAGTAGATTAGGATGGGCCCTAATCTAATAAGAAGAGAGACTAAGACCCAGACGGACAGAGAGGAGAAGGCCATGGGACAACTGAAGCAGAGTTGGAGGCCCAAGGATTGCTGGTAAGCCACAGAAGCAAGGAAGAGTGAGGGAAGGATTCTTCCCTAGAGCTTCCCAAATTCTAGCCTTCAGAGCTATGAGACAATAAGTTTCCATTGTTTTAAGCCACCCCCTTTGTGATACTTTGTGATGGCGACCCTAGGAAGCTAAGACAGGTAGGGCCTGTCTTCAGAGTCATCTCCAATCATTCATTCCCAACTGTCTTGCTACCCCTGCAGAGAAACAGCCTCCTAAAGCTCTGCTGGAGTAGACACTCAATTAACGTGCTGAGCTGGTGGATGCCTATTAAGCCCCTGGCATGAATTTTAGGAAGATATGAAAGAGAAAGCATTGTCAAAATTTGGAGTTGGGGTGGCAGAGGAACTTCACGTCCCCAGGAGCACTATAATTAGGAGACCGTAAATGTAAGGAGGCATTTCAACCAGTTTTGCAGATGAGTTTAGTATCATGTTTGCCTCATGGAGAACTGAATTACAATGCCATAGACATTTAAATTGGGGACCATAAAGTGCTTGTCAAGTGCTAATTGCAGCCTTCCTGTGTTCAGGTATTACCAGCCTGGAGATTATGCCAGCTGCTGGGATGGGTGGCAGCCACTGTCTTCCCAGCAAAGCACCTTGCACGCAGTAAAGGTGCAGCTGTGATCAGGGTGAATTTCATTTGTTTTGGAAATTTGATCTGCTTTCTAAATAAATAAGTGCTTGGAAGTTTCCCTAGGATGGTACCAGTTGATATGGCTGAAAACAAGTTGTTCTAAAGCAATTGGGTTGAAAATAGTATGATCAAGGTGAAAATTGGGTCCAACATGATGAATTGGCAAAACATGAATAGTCCCTATTAGTGGAGTTTTCACGTGTTGGTAATTTTGGTGCACTATTCATTTATTCAACAAAATTAACTATCTACATGTGGGCAGGTATAGTAGGCAGTGGGGGAACATCAGTGAACAAAACCAAGATCCATCCACAGTCAATGCATAAATAAACCCTACATCTATCTATAAAACATGTCAGGTTGTGACAGTACTGTAAAGAAAAATAAAGCATGTTAAGGGGATGAGTGATATTGATTTAGGAGGTGGCCAGGTGAGTGCTATTTGAAACTGGTGTCCAAAGAAGGCCTTGCTGAGACGGTGTTTCAGCAGAGATTGAATGGAGGGAGAGAATGTGGATGTGACTTTCAAGGCTGATGGCAGAGCATCTAAGGGTCCCTGAGGCAGTGTCCTCAGAGGCATTTGAGAGCAGCAAGGAGGCCCTGGGTGCCAGAGTAGAGAATGGAGGGGAGGTGGTACAGGGTGAAGCTGGAGAAGGGAGAGATCCCCATGAGATTTTGGCCATGGGACATTTGATGATTCTGAGCAGGAAAATGGTGTTGTTTGACTTGTCTATAAAACCAAGGCCATCTGCCAAACTATGTCTAGGTATTTTTTATTCATTTCTCAAAATTTTTTTGGCAGAGTAGGCGTAATTGACTGAAGATGAAAGAGTTATAAAAAATATAGGCAAAAGTAGCTAAGAACTACGAAAACCAGAAAAAGATTCTGAAAAATTGGTACAAAATGCTAGAATGTCTCGGGCAAGAGTGGCACAGTGGCAAAGTTCTCACCTGCCGTGCTGGAGACCCAGGTTTGCCTCCCAGTGCCTGCCCATGCAAAAAAGATAAAAAAAAAAAAAAAGGAATGTCTATAAATGTTGTAAATTTGTCTCAGGTACCCTTAAGTTATGAATATGTGAAGAGCCAATGACTAGGATTCTTCATTTTTGACCAGATTGAGGCATGGATCAAGCCTTCAGCTTCCTGGGGATGGCCAGAGTGCAGTTAGCCAGATGCCTGCTGTGGTCAGGAGCCTGGGTCTGGAGGCTGTGCAGGTGGCTCAGACTTATCGTCCCAAGGCCGAAAATAACTGCCACAGACCTGGGACTTGGGCAGCAAGTAGAGCATTTGGGCTTCAAAAAGTGCAAAATTCCTCCTGGCCACATGATGAGATCATTTCCTCTTGGCTGCGTGATGAGATCGTTTCCTCTAGAGGGCAGGGGTAGTGGGGACGGAGGTAGATGTTATGTGAATGACCTTCAGGGTCTTGGGTCCGCATCTGAAACTCTTTCCTTTGGCCTGGGGGCCTCTGCTCCTGGAGCCCATCGCCCATCCCTGTATCGCATCATCCATAGCAGTGGAGTAAGAGCCAAGTGGTACCTCATGGTGCCTCCGTCTTTTAACTCATCTTCCTCCTTCTATTTTCTCCTCCTTTAAGCCTCTCCTGTCCATACCGTCTCCTGCTTTGGTCCCACTGACCACAGCCCTCCTTCCATGCTTGATTGGGAATCTCCACTGAGTTTCCATTCCTGATCAGGGAAAGGCCCATCCTTGCTCATCCTTCATGCTCTTGACCTTTGACCAGGGCTCTGACCTGGAGCCCCTGTGTCCCCTCCTCTGGATCTGCTGGAGGCCCAGGCAGGCACATCTCTTCTGTGAACCTCAGCTTCCCCCTCTACAAGATGGAGCAGTGTGCCAGCAAGACCTGAACTCCTCCTGCTCTCAGATCTGGAGATTCTTTCTGACCCTGTCTCCCAGCAGCTGAAGCCTTGGAAGACAGAAGGGGAAGGGTCTAGAGGAAGATGAGTCAGGTCCACTTTGGCCCACCACAAAGCCCTGTGGCTGGGTGGCTCACACGTGCAGCTCCTCCCTGGCTTCTGGGCTTAGGGTCTCCCTGGGTCCTCTGTGAACCCCTACAAGTAGGCTGCGTGGACACCTCCCTACCTCCCTGACACCCAGCTCAGGGCCGGGCTGAGGGTGGAGCACCTCCTGGTCACTATGCCACTGGCCCTGCCCTGGAGGCTGCTTATCTCTCCATCCTTCTCTAACAATGAGGCCCAGACATATGGAGTGTGAGGGGCCAGGTGTTGTCTCCCCCACCCCAGACTAGACCCCTTGATGGCAGGGGTCTTCTCTTACTCATTTCTGCTCTGTCCCCCCATCCTGACCCCAGCCCCCTGCCCAGGTGCCCAGCCCCCGGTACCCCTAAGCAAGGCGGAAGCACTTAGTGATGGAAGCACGAAGGAAGGAGGTGGCGGAGTGTCCCATTGCTCCCGGGGTCAGCGCGTTTTCGTGTCTGGGTGTGTTCTTTCCCACGCGGTGTGGCAAGGCGGGCACTGGGAGTTCTCAGCTGCACTGATGCGGGGTTGAGTTGAATTGTGTGTCCCCCCCCAAAAAAAGATGTATTCAGTCCTAACCCCTAGTGCCTCAGAGTGTGACCTTTACAGATGAGACTTGGCAAGTTAAAATGAGCCAGAGTGGAGTAGGGTGGGCCCTTCATCCAGTGTGACTCATGTCCTTATAAGAAGGGAGAGGACAGACAGACCCAGGGGAGATGGGCCTGTAAAGACACAGGCAGAAGAGGTTGGGATGCTGCTGTAAGGCCCTCCCTCTGCAGGCGTGGGGGAGCCTGGCCCTGCCCACACCCCGACTCCAGACTCTGGCCCCCCTGACTGTGCGACAGTACCTTTCTATGATTTGAAGCGCTCATCCCAGCGGCCCCACGCGGCGAAGACAGCGGGATTTTCAGCAGCACACGGGAGCACGTGATTTCCCGACATGGTGCGTATGCCCCTGCGGTGCGTGGGCTCCGGGTCCCGTCCCTAAGCAGGTCGCTGGGCCTCCTCCGGGAGCCTGGCAGCGTCCTGGGCACCGGCATGGGCCCTCCAAGAGAAGTTTCTAAGGCTCCCGGTTCCCTGCCTGCAGGGGTGATGGAGACGGAACTGAGCGGGCGGCGGGCACGTGCCAGGCCGGAGCCCCCAGCGCCAGAGCGGGGGTGCCCGGAGGGGCGGGCCGGCTTCGCGCGCCTCGACTCCCCCCCGAGGGGTCGGCGTGGGCTGCGGGTCGGGATTCGCAGTGACGGACGGGCCCAGCGCCCCTTACCCCTTCTCTCCCCCACCAGCAGCCTGCGTCTGATCTTCGCAGCCAGGCCCGGGCCGTGCGGGCCGTTGTGCGGGGTCCCCGTGTCCAGATGGGTCTCGTGCATTCCAGAAGGGCCATCCCGGCTGCAGGTGCACCAAGGCGCTTACTTTCGGAGAACTGGGCTTTCCATAATTTCAACACCAAAACCTCGTTTTCTTTTAAAATACCGACCTTTTTGTTTGTTTCTTCCCAAAATATTTTTACTTTTTATTTATTTATTTATTTTTGACATGGGCAGGTTCCGAGAATGGAACCCAGGTCTCCGGCATAGCAGGTGAGAACTCTGCCACTGAGCCACCGGTGCCTGCCCTATTTTTTGTGGGTTTTTTTTTTTTAACTTGTGACTTTTTTTCCTATATATGTCCGTTGTAGGGAAAAAAAAACAAGAAAATACCAACGAGCTGTAATGGCTTTCTCCCTTCCTCTGCTTCTTCTAGAGATAAGCCTTGCCAGCACCCCACTTTCTCTTAATCTGTTATTGACGATTCCATATTTCATCTCAATCTTCATTCATCCTTTACTCTCAGATTTCTATGTGGGATATGAGAGTTTATTTTTATTTTTATTTTTTTGCCTCTGCATTAAAAGCCAAAAAGTTTATGATTCTGGCGTTTGAAAAATGCTGTTTGCAGTTATCTGGTTTTTTATTTTATTTTATTTTTATTTTTTTATTTTTCTGGTTCTTGCTGCCACTTGCTGCTCCCTTATATTCCTTCTTGCCTTTCTACATGCACTATACTTTCTCGATTCCAAGATACACATCTTCCCTTTACATTTTCATGTTTCTGAAACCAGCATGTGCCCTGCCCGCCGGCAAAGGAGCACGTTCTAATGAAGACCATCGTGGCCTGCGTGCATGGAGGGGCACCCATTCCCCACCTCAGTGGCTTTAGTCACATATTTTGTTGGAGACTTTACTCTCAGCTGAATCTTAACTCACGTTTGGGTGCCTAAAGTATTGTGCATTATGTATTCTAAAAGATTACACCCTAACGAAGGAATAAAATGACCGTGGATGCAGAAGATTGCCTGACCTGAGCCAGGCAGGAATTACAGGCAGTCAAAAGGCTAAATGGCTCAGAATAATCATACAATTTTCAGTGTTAGGGGAGGTAGGTGTGACCGATTTTTGTATAATGAAAGAATATCAAGTGCCCCCAATTATTGAAAGCTTCATACTGACTTTCAAGAGACACTGTTTCATTTCCATTAATAAATAATTCGAATCAAGAATATTGAAACCTTAAGTAGCCAAACAGGAAATTCAAGTGAAAGCCCCTTATCCTTTGGTTGGCCTGAGGATTTTTCTGTCAAGGGGAAAGGTCATGAAGTTTGGGCCGTGGACAGCAGGGTGTCAGCGTAATGCAGCGCGTGGTCTGTCCCAGGAGAACCCTGGCTCGGAAGGACCTGGAGAATCTGAATCTGAAGCAGGCTCAGATTAAGATTTAGATTATGGTATGGAAGGGGGCTGTGGTTTGGATAAGCCTCTGCTTCTTGTTGGTCAGGAAAAAGTATTTCTGTTCCCTCTTGGCAAAGGACACCACCATCCACCTATGCACAAACCAGAAACCCCAGAGCTGCCCTTGACACCTCCCTCCTGCCCATCTACCCGCCCTCCACTCCTGGTGGGATTTATCCCAGTTCTCCAGCTGTTCTCCTCTCTGTCTCTTCTACCATGGGCCAGGCTGCCATCGTCTTCCCTAGACAACAGCAACAGGCCCTTTTTTGTTTTTAAACTTTTTATTGTGGTGACATATACGCAATGTAAAAATTCCCATCCTGACTCCTTTCAGTGCTGTTAATTACCTTCACAATATTGTGCCGCCATCACCACCATCTATTACTGAAACTTTCATCACCCAAAACAGAACTCTGAACCCATTAAGCAGTAACTCTTAATCTACCCCCATCTCCTCCACCCCTGGTCACCTCTAATCTCTTTTCTCTCTGCTTGAATTTGCCTACTCTAGGTAGCTCACATAAATGGAACCCTACGAGATTTGTCCATGTGTGTCTGCAATCTTTTACTCAACATGCTATCTCAACGGTTCATCCACATTGTAGCATGTATCAGAACTTCATTCCTTTTTATGGGTTATGTCATATTCCACGGTGTGGATAGCAGGACTTCATAATCCAAAGTCCCATGCCCTTCTTTCTGTCCTCACTTCCATTCTCCAAAGTGAGCTGTTCAAAAGTCAGGCCCACTGCATCCATGACAGCTGGTGCTTGCGTCTCTTGGATCCACTTTCTTTGAGCTGTAAGCTCACCCTCTCTGGAATGTCTTCTCCCAAATTCTGCGGTCTTATTTTCTAAGATACTTACAAGAGGTAGGGTAGTGGGGTAAATTACAGCCTCTGCCACTACAGTTGGTCTTGGAAACCACCGACATTCCATCGCTCTCCTTCACTACCTGTTCTGTGTTCACGAGAGCCCGGCTGATCTCCGTGGCTCACCAGATGGGGTAGGGCCTCCAAGCTCTTGGCCGCCATGTTCTTCTCAGGCCATGGTTGCTGCAGTCTTTGTTATCTGACAGAAATGGGCAAAGGAACACCTAAAGAGACACCCTAGTGGATCACCTGGGTGACAAATATACTGTTCCCTGCCCTTATTATGTAAGAGCAGCCCCACCTCACCTGATGACCAGAGTCAGTTATTCCTGCCAGGAGGACGTCTCTTGGCACAGGAGTTTGAAGTGACCAGATGGGAGCTACAGCTTCAAGTCTGATGGAACTCTTATTCTTGTTCCTTAGGGGAGGCATTTGTCCTCCAGGACTCAGGACCTCTGGACTTGTGCTGTCCAATATGGCAGCCACTGGCCACAAGCAGCTGTTTACATTTAAATGTAAATAAAATAAAAAAAATAAGTTCCTCAGTGACACTAGCCCCATTTGAAGGGTCTGGTAGCCACATCTGGCCAGTGGCTGTCATATTTGACAGTGTGGGAACGGAACATTTCCTTCATTGCACTAAGTTCTACTGGCACAGAATTGCTGTAGACCCACAATAGTTAAGTTTGTCATGGTGGGGAGCATCAAGTCTCCAAATGAGTCATGGGAATGAAGCCAAGAGGGGCCCCTCCTAACTCAGGACGTTGGTTCTCAGACCTCATATCCCACCTGTGGGGGATACAGACCATGCAATGACAGTCCATTTTGGTCGTTCATTAGGTTCCATTCTAGCACATGGCACCCCATCCTTCAGGGTATCATCTCCAGGCTAGCCTCTCCCCTGCGTCTTCCAAGGGCCATTCTATTGCTCATCAAGCTTGCAGCTTCTGGGCACAGTCATGTGGCTCCTGCCACATCTGTTTTGCTGGTCCCTGGGCCTAAGGCAATGCTCTGTAGGACCCAGAGTCAGTGGATGAAGTCCTCTGCAAGCCCTCAGAGAGGGGGCTGGCTACAGCTCTGTGGGCGAGAGAGGAGACCCCATGCCCAGAACATGTGTTGATTGCAGTTAAGGTAAATTAATTTGTCTCCAAGTAGCTGGTTGGACTCCTCCGGGCTTGGTGCCATATGGGGACTCAGCTTTAGTCTCTGTTGCTGGCAGGTTGGAAATTCAACAGAGTGAGAAGTTAGAGCAGCCTTGCTGAGTGGGAGTCCTGCTCTGTCTCCACCAGGCCCACACCGCGAACTGCTTTCGAATGGTGTAGAGTTCTGTGCTGCAGATGGCATGGCCTTGCTCCAGAACCCTAGGGGCTGTACTGTGATCCTCCTATTTGGGCCTGCCATATTCTTCACATGGCATTTTTTTCCCCCATCCCATCCCTCTAATATCCATAGGGTCTGCTTCAATCATATGGCCAAAATGCCAGGAATGCTTGTGTCCTGCCTGGACCTGCTGTAGAGCCCTTTCCTGCCCTGTGATTCACTCAAAATTGGCAGCCTTTTTTGTTAATCAGTAAATGGGCCAGAACAGTATTCTCAAGTGTGGAATATGTTGCTTCCAGAACCCTGAGAGGCCTTCTTGGGATTAGGAGGTGTAAGATGCAATAATTAGTTCTTTACTTTGGAGAAAATGTCTCAGCATGCATCTTCTGAAAACACCGATGGGATGGGCCCCTGAACCTTTGGAGGGTTTATGGTTATCTTCCAGAGGACATGTGTCCTACCGAGGCTTCCAGGATACTTGCCACATCTTGCTTCACTGGCCCAGTTAGCATGATGTCATTGACGTAAAAGACCAACGTGATGTTTTGCTCAAAGCCCGGAGAGTCTGAGTTCCTTCAGACTGTACAGAGGGAGGAACTGACATAGCCCTGGGTAGAGACCATAGGTCTATAATCTCCTATCTGTTCTATGTGAATGCAAATAGCTCTGGGCTGCCTTATTTATAGGCATGGAAAAAAATTCCTTTGTCAGTGCGGTGACGATGCACCCCATACTGGAGGCTTTGCTGTGAAGAGAGCACTCTAGCCCAGCGATGCATTTGGGATACTACCTGGTGGAATTTGCAGTAAGCCACTGTTATTTGCCTGGGTCCATCTGGTTTTTGAAGGGACCCGATTGGTGAATTAAATGGGAACAAGATGGTGTCTTCATTTCCTTGGGCTGCTGTAACAACATTCCACAAACTGGGTGGCTTGAAACAACAGAAAGTGATAGTCTCACCATCCCAGAGGCCAGAAGTTCAAAATCTAGATGTTGGCAGCCATGCTCCCTCTAAGGTCTGTAGGGTCCTGGCGGAAGCATGCTGGCAATCCATGAAGTGGTATAATTTGTTCTCTGCCCTTGTCACATGGTGTCTTCTCTCTCTGCGTCGAATCTTTCCTTCTTCTAGGGATGCCAGTCATAACAGCTTAGGGCCCGCCTAACTCCAAGTTGGCCTCATCCTGACTAATAACATCTTCAAAGATCCCTTTTCCAGATGGGATCACACATACGGACCCAAGGGTTGACTTGACCCTGTCTTTTTTGGGGACACAATTCAACCCATAACAGGGGGGACCACTATCATCCTTTTATCCTTTGGATCTTTGAGTGGCACAGATTTATGCCATTTCACCCCACCCCAGTGGAATGCCATGTTGTTTTTGACTTATGATCTTGGCTAGGGAAGTGGGGGAGCAGGGTTAGACTTCCAGCCACCCTTCCTCTCCATGATAGCTCTCACCTCATAGGTCGAGGTGTGGGGGTTCTGCCAGCACCCGGGAGCGGCCTCTCTTGTTGCACATCTGAGAACTGGGGACATAGCCACTGTTGGACTCCCCATGACCTGGGCCTGGGCCAGGACTCTCTCTATGGCTGTCGTCTGGAAACCATGCAGCATGACAGCTCTTTGGGTCCTGGCTTCACTGTCAACTCAGACCCTGGGTTTAACAATCCGCAAAATGGCTGGACTGGGTCTTCTCTCTTCCAAGTATGTTATTATCTGAATAAATGTGTAAGTCCCTCTGGGGAAAGAGTGAGGGAGGGAATCACTATTATATGTTCTTGCTTGCTGTTATGGGATCCTTCCTTAGGAGCACTTGACCTCTCCTTCAGTTAGGACCTTTCAGGTCTGCAGCACCTCTGGGATCCTTAAATTGGGCAAGAGGCCGTGATTTTTTTTTTTTTAATCGAGCCAACTACCTTTAGCCTCCTGATGATCTGCTGTTGATTTTTAAGTGTTTGGTTGTATAAATTAAGCAGTGTTCTTGTTGGCGGCCCATCCACCTTTCCCCTAGGCACACTGTCCCATTAACCATCTTCAGAAAAGTCCGGGGATCAGGCCCACTCCTGCCTTGTCATTCATTGGGATAATTGCTCCCACATAGCCTCTGGATCCTTGGGACGCTCTCACCCCCTTGGCGAGCAGGGAGACCAATTCTTGGTCTGCAGAAGAGAGCCACCCTTGGCTGCCACCCCCTACCCCATGCTGGAGCCCCTCCTCCTGGATCCTGCCAAGAAGAGAATCTGCTGGTGGATCTTATGGCCTGGGTGTTAGAGCCACCCTGGTATGTCCACTCCCCTGAGATTTTTTTTTTGGTTAACATTTTTATTGTGGTAAAATACACATAATATAAAATTTGCCATCTTCCCCATTTTTAAGCTTATAATCCAGTGGCATTAAGCACATTTACGATGTTGTGTAATCATCACTGCTATTTCCAGAACATTCTTGTTCTCCCAAACTGAAAGTCTGTATCTGTTAAGCAGTAACCCCTTGTTCCCTCCTTCCCTGCTCTCCACTGGTCTACTTTCTGCCTCTGTGAATTTGCTTCTTCCAAATAGTTCATCTAACTGGAGTCCTTCAACACGGGTGCATTTGTATCTGGTTTATTTCACTCGGCATGATGTTTTCGAGGGCCACACATGCTGTAGCGTTACCAGAACTTCAGTCCTTTCTCCAGCTGAGTAATATTTTACGGTATGGATAGAGCACGTTTTGTCTCTTCATCTGTCAGTGGACACTTAATTACGTCCACCTGTTGGCTCTCTTGAGCAATGCTGCCGTAAACATTGGTGCCTGGGTATCTGAGTCCCTGTTTCCACTTTCTTGGAGTGTATACTTAGAGATGGTCTAGCCAGGTCATAGGGTAACTCTACATTTAACTCTCCAAGGAACCACCAAACTGTTTTCCTCAGTGGCTGCCCCATTTTACATTCCCACCAGCGATGCTTGAGAACTCCTATTTCCCCACATCCCCTCTGGCACTTGTACTTTCTGTTTTTTGGATAACAGCCATGGTGTGGGCATGAAATGGCCTCTCACTGTGGGTCCTGAGCCTTTTCATCCCTTCCTTCACCGTCTCCATGGCAATTCTGACCTTTCTACTTCACTGGCTGTGGGCCGTGGTTTTTCCAGGCTTCCGAGCACTGTCTCCCAGGGTACTGGCCAGGGCAGTAGGTCCCCTGTCGAAGGAGGGGGACCAACCCTTCTGGATAGTCTCTTCCTTAGCCAGTGTTAGGCTCCGTCATGCTGGCAGGTCCTGTGGCTCCTTTGGGGTCTCTGGGTCCACACTGGCGTGTCTTTTGGTCTTTGGAGTCCCAGCTTCCCTCGGGAGGCCCAGCCCTGCCCTGCCCGTGTTGTGATTTGACTATGGTGTTGGGTCTGGTAGCCAGGAGAGGGACACATACAGGAAAAGCACATCCAGTGTTGTCCCAGTGTCGTCTTTTAGCTTGGGGACAGCACCAGTCCATAATAGTAATGGGTCCCTACTGCAGGCCCGGAAAGTTCCAGAGAAACTGGGGAATCAAGGTTTTCGAGGGCATCGACCTGGATGTCTCCATTCTGAGTCCTAAGGCCCTACTCCCCGGGGCCCTGCTTTAGACATAGTGGATGTGTCAGGTGGAGAGTTCTGCTATCCTTTGAATTAAACCCTGGGTCCAGTGCCCAGTTCGCAGTGCCCAGTTTGCAGTGACCTTCACATGCAGGAGATGCGAGACCCTTTCTGTCCTGCCATGGAGGTTCTCAGATATCCACCCTGTACTTAAATTGGTGGTGAATCATTTGCCGCCCCTCCTGCCCTTTCTCCAGTCCATCCATAGCACCCACCAGCAGCCACCTGGTCCCAGGTTCCTTATAGTTACAATTTCCCTCGAACCTCTCCAATTCTGGGACCCTGCCCCCGCCAATATTGCACTCCAGTCCAGCACTGAGGAGGTTTTTGCAATTCTGCAGCTCCAGCAAGCCAGGGTCCACAGTGCCAGCTCCAAAACCTTGTCTCAGATCCTGCTTCCTACAACTGCTCCTGGAGCATCTCCTTAGGGCTGGGTTCCCTGGGGAACGGGACTCTGGGAATTTTTTTAGATAATGCTCCTGGGAATAGCACCTGGAAGAGAGGGAGGGAAGCAGGACTGGGCAGAGGATGCACACATGGAACTGCAGGGATGCTGCAATAGAAGCCGCTGCCCGTTCCCCGGGAGCCGGGGAGCTGTCCGTGCCCTAGGCAAGGAGCCAGGCCGCTGTCCTCCCACATCGGACTCAGGAGGCTTTGAGGGCAGTCAGGGGCAGGGGCACAGCCTTGGGCATGGTTGTTCCCTTTGGCCTGGGGTGGTTCCTGGAGGAGACTGGGCTGTGAGCGACCAGCAGGCAACACTCCCTGCAGCTGGGGGCGTGGGTACCCTGGGCGTCAGGGAGGACCTGGGCCACTCGGGATCCCTTGCATGTCCCGAAGGAGAAATGGGGAGGAGATGAACGCTCCCAAGGAATGGTGGGCAAAGGGCTGAGAAACGGCCCCCGCAGATGCCCACTCCTCATCCCCAGGACCCGTGGCTGCTGAGATTATCCAGATGGACTCGATATAGTCCGTGGGTCCTTGTAGGAGGGAGGCAGGGATCAAAGTGAGCAGAGATGTGAGGGGATGAAGAGGTGGGGTGGTGAGGATGGGGCTGTGAGCTGAGGAATGCAGGGAGCCTCTAGAAGCTTCCGAAAGGAACCAGCCTGGACAACACCTGTCAGAGCCATTTTGGACCTCTGACCTCCAGGTGTGGTGATGTGTCAGAGCCCTAGGAAACTCATGCAGACAAGGAGAGGAAATTCCCAGAAAGATGATTAGCATTGGCCAACAAATGCAGTTAAAAATATCTAACCTACTTACAAACAGAAACAAAAACGAAAAAAAAAACTCATGTGTACATGCATATACATATACACTAGTTATTAAAGAAATTCAAATGAAAGCACTTGCTGAGTGGGAGTCCTGCTGCATCTCCACCAGGGCCCACACCACGAACTGCTTTCGAATGGTGTCAAGTTCTGTGCTGTATCTTTTAAACCTCTGTGGCAAATAAAACAATGTTAAAAATGTAAACAAACAAAACAAGATAGAAATATGAAAATAATTTTTAAAATTGCCAATGTGCAGTGTTTAAGATATACAGATTCATTTTTACCTATTAGATTGGTCAAGATAAAAAATGGTAGTTTCCATTTTGGTGAATATATATTCTCATACTGCTGGTGGGAGTGTTATGTAAATTAGTATAATTTTTCTGGAAGATTATTTGAAACTAGTTCTCAAATGACTTTACAATATGTATGTTCTTGGATCTAGAAATCCATTTCTAGGAGTTTATCCCAAGGTAGTATTTGGAGTATTATCCACAATAGTGAGAAGTAGGAAACAGACTATGTCCGAGGGGAATGCACTCGTTTACTAAATCTGGAGATGTCTGTCCAATGGCGATGCAATTTTTTGACATGGGATGATAATTATTGTTAAATGAAAAATGCAGGTTACAAAATTGTATGCAAAATATAACCCAGATTTCCTTAAAAATACTCATTAAAAAATGCCTTAAAGGATACCCACCATAATTTCGATAGTGATAATTTCTGGTAAATTACAGGTCAATATATTTTAAAAATCTGTATCAGGGGTCAGCAAACTACAGCACCTGTTTTTTATAGCCAGCAAGCTAAGAATGTCTTTTACATTTGTAAAGGGCTGTAAAAACAAAAAAAGGCTATGTGACTGTGATGTATGCCCCACAAAGACTAAAATATTTGCTCTCTAGACCTTTACAGAAAAAAGTTTGCTGGTCCTTGAACTGTATCTTTTACATTTCTGTGGCAAATAATGTTAAAAATGTAAACAAACAAAACAAAATAGAAATATGAAAATAATTTTTAAAATTGCCAAAGTGCAGTATTTAAGATATACAGATAAATTAGAGAATTAAAAACGATGCTAAAAGGAGTATCATAAAAAGAAGAAAGGAGTGAAGTACAGTGAAATGTATGCTGAAGATCTGGGACAGTTGATAAATGTGAATCAGAAACTTGGCCTTGAGCTTCCTGGCTGCCAAAGCAAGAAGGTATATACAATCCATGACATGTTGTACAATGTCCAAAAACACCCTCGCTGCTCAGCAGAAGTGTCATAGTTTTTCTTGGCCAAGATAATACCATCTCTGCAGCTTTATAGAGTGAATCTTCCCTGTGATTTGTGAGTGCCTGCATAGAGGGAGACTCAATCAACCTTGTGTTCATGGAAGAACAGCTCTCATGAAGAAGTCTTAAATTTCAGGGTGTGACATCACTTATGGCTACCCAGAACACTTGCGTGCTTTCTTTCTGGTTTTCGTTGGTTCCAGATGAGGTTCTTCTGGGTAGGCGAGTTGGCTTATACTTACGTGGCTGGAGATGGCTTTGAGCCACCACTGTTGCCACATGATTGGACTGAGGTCACATGTTGCCCCCAAACCAGGGCTTTCTCCCATCTGCATTTCCCAAACCGAGTGCCCTAGAGAGAGAGCCCACCCCAAAGGATACTGTCCCTGCTTCCTGGACAGAGCACTTTTGTAGAATGCCACATTGAAGGAGGAATGTCTCCTTGTGGGACAGATGCTGGTTCGGCCTGGGGAGGGTTGATAGAGTGATAGACTGGGGTAGGTACCTGCCTGCGTCGTGGCTGCTGGAAGGCAGGTCTTGGTGACTCCACCAAATGGGGAAAGTTGGCTGATGTTTTGGTTTGCTAAAGCTGCCAGAATGCAATATATCAATATGCAGTATGTCACAAAGGGAATTTACAGTTCTAAGGCCACGAAAATGTCCAAATTAAGGCATCAAAAAGAGGTTAACTTCAGTCAGGAAAGACGGATCCCATCCAGGGTTTCTCTGTCACGTGAGAAGGTACATGACAATGTCTACTGGCCCTTTGTTCCCATGTTTCATTGCTTTCAGCTCTTGATTCCATTGGCCTCCTCTCTGAACATCTGTCTGTCTCCAAGCATCTCCAAATGTCTGTCATTTAATTTTACCCCTCTGCTCTCAGCGTTGGCTCTTTTAAGGACTCCAGTAAACTAATTAAGACCCACCTTGAATGGGCAGGGTCATAACTCTGTCAAAATAATCTAATCAAAATGTCCCACCCACAATTAGGTGGGTTACATTTCCATGGAAACAACCCAAACAAAACATCCCACCCACAGTGTCTGCATCTCAATCTTTGGATTAAAAGAGCATGGCTCTCCTGGATTATATAACTGTTTCAAACCAGCACATTCCACCCTCTAGATACACAAAACATGTTCTTTCCATATACAGAATATATTTATTCCATCACAATATTACAAAAGCCTTAAATCATCTCAGTAACAATGCAGATACAATACAAAGTAAAAAAAACTGTGCAAAATTTCATCAAATCAGCTGCAGGTGTGGTTTGTCCTAAGGCAAAATTCTCCCCTGGCTATGGACCTGTGAAACTCAGGACAAATTATCTGCTTCCAGTATACAAAGGGGAGACAGTCACAGAATGAACATTCATTCCCATTTCCATTGGATGAAACTGAAAGAAAACAGAGGTCACCAGACCCAAATAGTTCTGAAAACTAGCAGGGCAAAATCCATTAGATTTCAAAGTTGAAGAGTCATTTATCCTCAGGGCTTGAGAGAGTGGCAGTTCAACCCTATCCAAGGGCTTACACGCTGGCCCTGCTCTCTTCAAACACTGGGTGAGGGTTGCAACATATCCAAGCACTGGGGAGACTACCTAGCTCTCGGCCCCACCCTCTTCAAGCATCTGGGGGCTCCGAGACTCTCTGCCATCTCTGGGGCACAGGCTTAACCCCTTTGGAACAGTAGGGTGGTAGCCAGGCCCTCCCCAGTCCCCAGGAAATGTGCTCAACCCTCTATGAGGTCCAAGGGCTCCACACTCTTCCTGAGCAATGAAGTAGAAAGCCCACCCTCAGCTTCTGGGGCGAACTCACCCTCTCCAAGTGCATGCCCCAAGTTTTCCTGGCTCTGGACCTTAGCTTCCATGGTTCTGCCTTTGAAGTCATTTTTCCTTCAATCTGTCCCTTTTAGTCCAGACTGCCAGTGGTTCCATTCATACAGATCTCGCAAAAATTTTGCTGGTTTGACATGCAGCATACAGGGATCACAACCATCAGCCGAAAGGACTTTTCACACATCCTTTCTGGATAACTTCATTTCCAATCCTGGCTTTTCTGAAATGGCTGACTGGTTCCATGTTTGGTAAAATCCTCACATGGGACTCTATTCTCTGGGGTCTCACTTTTTGAAAGCTGAGAATTTTCCAGATCATCAGTTTCTGGATTCTTTATACCCAAGTTCAGTTCTCACCTTATCTCTTTCATCTCACATTCTACGATAAGCTGCAAGGAGAAACCAGGCTGCATTTTCCACATTTAGTTTGGAAACTTCCTCAGCTGGATATCCAAGCTTGTTGCCTTCAAACTCTACCTTCCACCCAACACCAGTCTTTTCTGTGGCTGCATCTTTTTCAGACACATGGGTCCCTTCGTCATATCTGAGTCCCTGGCTTGGACACCTGCCCAGTATCTCAGAACTTCCAGAGGTTGCAACTCAAGTGTGTGAGAGGCCAGCAGGGCTGGGCAGATAAAGCAGATGGATGAAGAGTGTAGGGGTGAGAGAAACACGCTTTGCATAGTAAACCTGCTGGGATTGTCTATAATTCCATTCAGAACTATACAGTTTTCCTTTTCCTTGAAGTCATACCATCCTCTTGGTTTTTGCTTTGTTTTCCCTCTTCTAATGGAAGATGTGGGCATGGAGAAATACTTCTTCACCATAAGAAAACAGCATTGCAAGTGCAATAGTAAATGTCAGCTGAGACCTGGGAAACTCGGGGCTGTGGTGGGGGAGGGCCCTGCCCACCCAAATGGGAAGTGGTCACTTGGCTTCCGCTGATCGTTACCACCTGGGAATGGGACCCAATTTGGCCAGAACTGACTATTTTGTGTGTGTATGTGATTGGCTTCTTTTGTTTTAATGCCATTCTATTGTTATATATTGTATATTCACATGCCATGTAATCATCCAAAATGTACAATCAATGAGAACTAGTTTTGAAGGGAAGCCAGAAACTTAGATTTTTTTTTTAATTTCTACTTTTAAAAAGTAGTCCCAGGTGGGTCAAACGAAAGATATTTTAAGGTTAGACATGGCCTAAGAGCCCACCAGTTGGCCTCTATGGGCCCAGAACCAGGGGGATGCTTTGCTCCCACTCCAGTGTCCCCCCAGAAGCTCTGCTGAGAGACCTCCTGGCTGTTTACCCCTTTTTCTCTGATCTCCCAAATTTCGTGTTTCTGTTATCGCTTCACAGTGCTCTGCCCTCCTGCTGGGACCCCCTCATTCCTAAATGTGTTCTTGGATATGGGTCCCTCCTCCGATAGATTTTCTTGAGAATAGCTGAAATGAGTTAAGGTATCACTGGTAATTAGCTCACTGTGCTTTGGCAGTGGGAAAAATCATCTTTGCCAATAATTTCACTCAGCCCTTTTCCAGGCAAAGCAACATACGGGGTAATTATTTTTAGATCAGGAGTAATTCGGGTATTATAATGTCAGTATACGTAAACCTGGTAAGATTATAGGAAGGTTTTAAAATGCGCTTTGAAACTAGTGACATATAAATTAAATGTTGAAATACTTGCCCACTTATTACTCAAAATATCAGCTCGACTGTTGTTTTTCCTCCCCCCTCTTTAAAATGAGACAGCAACACAGGGCCAGGCTTAGCTCGGGAGGAAGCCTGTTGGATGTGACTTCCTCCTTCTGCTCTGCCCTCTGGTCTCCCTTTTTCTTTTTCAGGGTTCTGTGCCCTGGTCTAGGCCCCCCCACCCATCCATTTCTGCAAGCCAGAGGCTAGGGGGTCTTCCACACTCCTTCCTTTCCCTCTCCTCTGCTCTCAGCACCTCCAAGCCATTTACTTTTCACTTCTGCGGCTAGCCAGGCCTTGGCTGCTGTCGCCTGGTTCTTTGGCACCTGCCCTGGCCTTCTGTCTCCCTGTGTCCGCCCTGACACCCTCTCCATCCATTCCCTACACTGCAGCCAGAGACGCTGTTCAAAACTGAAAATCTCCCATCAGACACTTGCTTTGCACCCCCAGAGGCGTCCCACTACCCTCCCAATACAGACCCTCACTTGCTGCCAGGCCGGAGCCTGCCCACTCTCCATGCTCCTCCCTCGCTCCCTTCACCCTGGCCCCTGGCCCCACTTCCTGTCCTCATGTTCCCTGTGCCATGCCCTGCCTGTTGCCTGTCCCCCTGAGCCTGGCGCTCACCTGGCCCCGGGTGCTGTTGACCCCGCGGATCAGGCCCTCTTCCTGCGCCATCCAATCTCTCACTCCCGGCGCTTTCCCAGCGCCTTGCTAGCTTGTCGTGATACATCTGTTTGCGTAGCTACCCGACTCCTGTTTCTGCTACTAGCATGCACGCTCGGTATTAGCACACTTATGGGTTGAATCATATCCCCCAAAATGATCCCCCCAGAGGGTCAAGTCCTAACCGCCAGCTCCGTGAAAGTGACCTTATTTGGAAATAGAGCCTTTGAGAGGTGGTTAGTTGCATTGAGGCCACATTGGATGAGCGTGGGCCCGGATCCAATGTGCCTGGGGTTCTTTTAAGAAGGAGAGAGATGTGCAGGGCAGAGGCCCGCAGAGAAGGGCGCCTGCAGACGGAGGCAGAGCCTGGGGTGCTGCAGCTATCAGCCATCGAGCGCCCGGGCCGGCCAGAAGCTGGGAGAGGCCGCAAGGAGCCTTCCCTGGCGCCTCCCGAGGGAGCCTGGCCCTGCCCACCTGCGCTTCAGACTTCTGGCCTTGGAAATGGGGACTGAATACCAGCGGGTGGGAATTTGTTAGGCAGCCGTGGAAGCCCCACCCAGCACTCTGTTGAATCCCCGCTGGCTGGCGCATAGAAAGCATTCAGTAAATATTTATTGAGTGCATGGATGATGAGGATGGAAATTCTTATTTTTTTCTCCCCATCATGGGCCTTCAACAGAGCTTGTGGTATGGTGTGTGGGGGACAGACGTTTAGACAGTCGTGGTCAGGTGGGAGGGGTCCAGGGGAGCCTGGAGCAAGGCAATGCAAGCGGCTCTCGGCCCTGCTTTCTCAGGGTCCACCCCAGGGCCTGGCAAAGAGTGGGCTCCAACAATTGCTTGAGGGCATTCTTGAGCTCCCCAAATTGCGCTCTGCACACCTGCTGTTCTCGGAGTGGCTAGCCCCGTGTCTGCACTCATTTAATGTGGGCATGGGAATGAGATCGTTCCAGCTACGTGGTAGAAAGACCCTGTTAGAGCCTGAAAACCAGACTGTGGTTCCAGGACAGCCACTGATGAGCCAGATTGCTTTGGGCCAGCCCCTTCAGCTCTCTGGGCCTCAGTTTCCTCCTGGGCGATGTAGGAAAGAAGAGGTTGACTCGCTCATGTTGGAGGGTGGGCACGCATGGCATGTGCCAGTGCTGAGACTGTGCTCCCGGAGATGATCAATCTTGGGTCCCGTTTTCCCAGGAGCCAAAGGACAGCTTTGTGTGCAGATGCCTCCCCTTTCTGTTTAGGAAAAGGGAGCGTTTTTTGCTATTTAAGATGCCAAGGACTGATATTTTCTGAGGCTTCTGCTAAGCTATTGAGAAGAGACAAGTAGAGCTTTGAGATGTGTGCATGTGTGTGCACATGTGTTTATTCTCCAAAGCTCTGGGGGTCCCTTTGGGGATGTCAGGGGTAGCCTGTGCTAAGGGATACTAGTGACACAGGGATGTGAGCACATCCTGGCGGCTTCTGACTTCACATCCAGCAAAAGAAGTTGGAAGTGCTCCCTTTTTAGAATGGGGATGACAAAGGGAGGAGACGGTGGCAGATACCAAATTCTACCCATTAATCTCAGTAGCTACATATCTTGAAATCTCACTCTAATGTAATCTGTCCTTTCAACCAACACTTACTGTGCATTCTATTCACATGTGATGTTTATGCCAGTGTCAGTTTTCTTTCAGCTGTTTGTTTTAAAAATAGTTCCATCTTTGTAGGCAAAGAAGGCTCACCGTTTAGAGAGAAGGCTTTCATTGCTTCCGAGGAGATGTGCACCCCTGCCTGCATTTTGGGAACAGCTGAAGAGTTTGAAGGGGTGGGGATGCCCAGTGCCACCCATGCCAGTTAGATCAGGACCTCTGGAGGGATGGCAATGGCCTTGGGGTTATGTACCCCTCCCCTGGTGATTTTAGTGTGCAACTGGGGTTGAGAATCACTGCTTTTGGGAATCCACGATGGAAGGGCACTTGGTTTGGACTCCAGAGTCACCTGCAGCCACCAGGGAAGGCCACCTGGTGGAAGCTTTTCCACCCGCAGGCCAGGCGTCTGGGTGAGGACCAGCCACCTGCAAATGTAACCCTGGAAAGTGAGTGGGAATTGCACTCAGCTGGGAAAGACTGGGGCCAGGGCTTCAGCTGGATTGCGGAAGAGTTCTAGGAAATGGGGGTTGGGTTCACGCTGCAGGAGAGGGTGTATGGAAAGGCAAAGCTTTTTCTAAGGAACAGGGAGGCTGTGAGCAGGAGGTGAGGGGGCCGCTTGGGAAGAGGGCAGGGGGCTGTAACCACACAGCCAGGTTTACGTCCTGATTCTCCGGCTCGTTGGCTGAGTGCCCAGGGACTTGGTGACCTCATCGAGAAAATGAGGTTAGTTCGGCGGAAAATGTGCTGCAACTGTGACGTGGTTTTCTACTTTAATACTTCAGCGGGCAGGAAGAGAGCGTGTTGGCACTGAGGTTGCAGAGGCAAGATGGGAGGGAAATTCCATGATTTCCAGACTCCTGAGGACTTGGGACAGGAATTACCTGGAATTACGCAGAGGAACACCTGGGTGGTGAGCCAGGAACCACCCAGGCCCTTGGGAATAAACACAGACATACATAAAGTAGCAGCTCTTTCTCCAGTGATAATGAAATACCTGGCCTTATTTTGTTAGGAAATCGTGCAAACTCAAAGCAGGCAGAAGAGGAAAAAAGGAACCCTCTGTCCACATGACCCAGCTTCAACAATTGTCAGCTCATGGACAATCTTGTTCTCTGATTCTCATCTCATCTCATCTGTATTATACTTCTCCCCTATTATTTTGGAACTAATTTCACATATGATATCATTCTATTTTAAAATATTTCTGTTTGCATCTCTAAAAGATAAGAACTCTTGAAAACCATTATCACAATGAGAAATTCAACAACAATTCCTTAATATCACGAAATATCCAATCTGTGCAAATTTCCAGTTGCCTCATAAATGTCATAATTTTTAAAGTCTGTTTCAATCAGGTCCATGCACTGCATTGACTAGTACATCCCTTAAGCATCTTTTTTTTTAATTATATGGTTATATATATATATGTATATATCATAAGATGTGTCATGTTAAACATTTTTAAGTGTACAATTCAGTGACATTAATTATAATGTTGTGCCACCATCACTGCCTTCCATTCCAAAACTTTTTCATTATTCCAAACAGAAACTTGGCAAAATATGTGAAGCCCTCACAAAAGGGAGTCCCGGGGGCTCTCAGGAAGGAGGAGACAGCCATCTACCTTGCTTTATTTCTGCTAAATAACAGGTTCATCCATCCTGGCTCTTTTCTCAAACAATAATCATTCATATCGATGTTAACAAAAAATGCCCCGAGGCGATTCGCATGGCTGGATTTATACTGAGTTTGGTGAGAGCCGGGAAGAGGTTTCGTCTTTCCATTATTCTTTGCTGACATTCACTGTGCATGTTATTCATTTAGAAGATAATCAGGTGGGGTCTGCTAGTATCGCTTCTGTTGACTTGAATTTCCATCTCCACTTAAAAAATTTTTTCCCACCTGTTTAGGGCCGGTCTTCCCAGGGAACAAAATCATCATCTCCTTTTAACTAGCCTCTGAGCTTGAGTAAGGGGTGTAGTATAACACATCCACGCCGCCTGGGATTGCACCCTTTAAGCAATAACTCCACATTCTTCCTTCCCCCAGCCCCTAGTAACCTCTGATCTACTTTCTACCTCTATGAATTTGCTTTAGGTATTTTACTTAAATGCAGTCATACAGTATTTGTACCTTTGTGTCTGGCTTATTTCACCCTGCATAACGTTTTCTGGGTCCATCCACGTTATAGTGTGTATCAGAACTTCATTCCTTCATTGTACGGAGAGACCGTATTTTATCCGTCGTCTCTTGATGGATACTTGGGTTGCTTCCACCTTTCAGCTGTTGTGAAAAATGCTGCCGTGAACACGGGTGTGCAGGAACTTGCTTGAGTCCCTGTTTTCAGTTCTTTGGGTCATATACCTGGGAGCGAAATTGCTGGGCCACATGGTAATTCCATGTTTAACATTTTGCCGAACTGTCAAATGTTTTCCATGTTAGTGCACCATCTTACTTCCCCACCAGCCATGCACATGGGCTTCAGTTTTTCCACCTCTCGGCCAACACTCGTTACTTCTGTTTTATTAATAACAGCCATCCTAGCGGGTGTGAAGTGGTATCTCACTGTGGCCTTGAGCATCTTTTAATCGATAGGTTCCCTATCCATATCCTTTCACCCCGCTCTCTTTTTCTCTTTACAGTTTATTTGCCGGCTAAACTGGGTCATTTGTCCTGTAGCATTCCCCGCTGTCTGGGATGGTGCCGGTGACCTCATTAACTTTTGGGCTGACGAAGGTATTTTAAAATTGGTCAATTAGATTGTACTTATTCTGCACCAGGTCCAGTACTAAGGCATTTAAAAATATATGAGCTTAATTAGCCCCGTGAGGTAACTACTATTCTTTTACCCCCATTTTCGAGACAGGGAAACTGAGGTTAAGTTAAGCAGGGGTTAAATGGCTTAGTCACACAGCTAAAGAGTGGCAGAACTGGAGACCAATCCCAGGCGGCGTGGATGTGTTATACTACGCCCCTTACTCAAGCTCAGAGGCTAGTTAAAAGGAGATGATTTTGGTTCCTGGGAAGACAGGCCCTAAACACGTGGGAAAAAAAATTTTAAATGGAGATGGAAATTCAAGTCAACAGAAGCGATACTAGCAGACCCCACCTGATTATCTTCTAAATGAGTAACATGCACAGTGAATGTCAGCAAAGAATAATGGAAAAACGAAACCTCTTCCCGGCTCTCACCAAACTCAGTATAAATCCAGCCATGTGAATCGCCTCAGGGCATTTTTTGTTAACATCGTTGTGAATGATTATTGTCTGAGAAACGAGCCAGGATGGATGAACTTGTTATTTAGCAGAAATAAAGCAAGGTAGATGGCTGGCTCCGTCTCTTTGAGAGCCCCCGGGAGTCCCCTTTGCGAGGGCTTCATATATTTTCGTGGTCGTAAAGTTTAGGCTTATTTTTGAAACGACAAAACACTATTTTGGAAGATGGAGAAGAAAAGCTTTAATCCCACAGCCGCGTCATGTCTCTTTTTCTCAGTCTGTTTTTCCTCTTGGTGTAAATATATACATCCATTTTACCAGTTATGGTGCTTTAAAATGGGGAGACTTAGGTCCTGTGCTTGTGAATTGAGGAGGAAAGAAGCGTTTTCCCTTCTTTTGCATTGTTCAATGCAACACTAAGCTATGCTGTCCAACACCAAGCTATGTTGATGATGCATTTGTGGTGTAGGGGTCCCCTGGGAAGGACAGTGAATCAACCGGGAGTGGCTGGGTGTGTCCCCAACAAGCCACTTCTGCTTGTCCTGCCCTGCCACAAGCTCTCAGTGTGACCTTGACCTTCAGGGAACAAACTGGACAGCCCCCGAGATCTTCCCAGCTGTGCCATTCCAGGATGCTTGGATGCTAATAAAATCACAATTTTTAAAAAATAACTTAGTAGTTTATTCGATTTTTTTTTTTTTTTTTTTTTTTTGCTTGCATGGGCAGGTATTGGGAATCGAACCCGGGTCTCCAGCATGGCAGGTGAGAACTCTGCCTGCTGAGCCACCGTGGCCCAAATCACCATGTTTTTAACAAAAAGGAAAATGGCGTTTGTCTCAGAGCTATGAGAGAGGCTTTCCTTCTGATAGAAGAGCCCATCTTTTGTGGGAGAAAAATTGGTGGAATTAAATCCTCTCTACTGCAGAGTTAAATCAGGTAGATTTAAATCAAATCCACGCAGCCCTGTCCCGTCGTCACTGAGAGATGAATCAGGAGAAGTTTACCTTTGAAATTGACCTGGATTCTGAGACATCCGTCATTTTTTGATGGACCTTTAGTCTGTGGTCCTTCCTTTTGGGTTCTGTGTTTTCTGCTGATGTCTTTGAATGAGGGAAAATGGTAGCTAGCACGGCCCATTTCAAAAGAGTCAGATTTAGGAAAATGGAAAAGAACCCAGATTTAAAGCCTGGATATTAGGAAACAAAGATGATTACTGTGTATCAGTGTGGTAGTGTTGTGCAAATGATAGATGTCAGTGCTGCGAGGAAATGAAAGCTAGCCTAGTATAGCTGACCCAGGGCTGAATCTTACTAAAAAAGAGTTTCCTTCTATGGATTCCTTGTTCTTAGGAAATGCACATGGCATATTATAGGGTATGTGTCCAAAGAGCAAGGCCTAGGAATTTGGATATTTAAAAGCTCCCCTAGTAGGCTGCTACACTAATGCAAGCTGCAGTTAGATAGTGCCAATTGCCATGGTTTGCCAAACACCAACCAACATCACTCCTGTTGACTCTTAGGAACACCTAGGGTCCATCTGAGACTCTGTAAAGGTTTCATGCACTAGGCTTGCCTTCCTGGAACATGTAATTCCTGGAGGCTTCCTAGGTCAAATGAATCCTGAAACTCAGAGGGACCAGCCTCTCCAGGATTATCAGTTAATCACATCCCCCTCTCCTTTAGTGTGGACAGCCCTTCCCAACATGAGAAAGTCAGAACAGGCATTACCCAAAGCTCCCTACAGATTGGGAGAAGGATTAAAGGAGAAGGAGGAGGTGTAACCAAGAAACTAGGGTTTAACAAAGGAGTATTAGTGTTTTTTCTAGCCTCCAGTGTTTTAGAGCAGCTAGACAGAAAAATCTGAGACAGTGGAATGGCGGCCCATGGCAGACTCTGGGACCTGTTCTGTAACTGCTTGTAGATGTGTGCTTTGAAAATTATTGCTTTTTCTTTCTTTGCTTTGTATATATTTTATAATAAAAAACATTTTGGTTTTTTTTTTTTTAAAAGCTCCCCTAGTGAAGGTTCTGATAATGGATGGAGGTGAGAACTGCAACATTGTGCATTTGATTATAATGGTCTACTTGGAGGGGTTCCGATGGGAAAGTTTATATTGTATATATATAGGTTCCCACAATTGAGAGAAAAAAAAAAAAAGGAAAGAGCAACTAAAGAGAAAATGACAGTTCTATGCAATATATGGTTCTGGACTGGATGTCATAATAAGAGAAAAGGACATTATTGGGACATAAGAAAAAACTGGGAATATAGACTGAAAGCTTTGTATCAGTGTTAATGTTCTTGAACTAGAAGACAGTAATTATGGTGGTTGCATAAGGAAATATCCTTGTCTTTAGGAAGTGTACATGGCTTGTGTTCAAAGAGCGTGACATATACAACCTACTTCCAAATGTTTAGAAAATTGACAGCTAAACAGATCGGTCAATAGAATGATGCCGCAGATGTGGCAAATGATAAAATTGGTGGATCTGGGTATCTTGGAGTGGGGGGTGGGTGATGGAGTTCTCTATGTGGGTTTTGAATTGTTTTTGCAACTGTCTTGTAGGTTTGAAATTCTTTCCAAATAAAAAGTTAAAGAAAAAAAAAAACACTCCTCTGTGATTATATTGCTCGCTGACTAAGCTGGGTCTGTTAGTTGAATCACTTGACTTTACAAAGGATGGAGCTGAGGCCCGAATGGCGGTGGTGAAGGGGTCCCCAGGGGCAGCCCTGGACCTGGAGTACTCACCCCTTCCCCTTAAAAGTGGCAAATAGGGAGCCAATGTAGAACATGGAGATATGTTTTCTTAAATGCAATTAAGTGGTAGAAGTATACCCTCTGCGATTACAAACATGTAAATACGTTAAGATAAAGTAGGGAAGCAGACTTAGAGAATTAGTCTATTTGGATGTCAGGATGGTTGGCCGTTTTCTATCCGATTGTCACGCAGTTGCTTGGGGAGAAAACGAATGTGTGAAAAATAATGACATCTCAATGGACAACACAAGCGTGACATTAATTCTTACATGGGACAGTCATGCTTGGCTTACTGAGGGCTCTTTTAAGTGAGTAACCTCATACCTTTACCGACACTCAATGAGGTCAAATATTTTAAGATCACTTGAGTAAGAACTTTTACATTTATTTAACTTGTGAACAAGAGATGGGATTGGAGACCTCATTACCCACTTGTGTTCCTTCTCGGTGTAATTAACCTAATTCGCCCTCTCGTTGGTGGAGGGAAGGAGGGGAACTGGGTGGCCTAGTCATAAAACTGGCACACCCAGGGCTCTGGGCACTGGGGGGTTGGGCACGAGCTTCGTCAAGCTCCGGGCCGGTAACCAGCACCGTGCCAGGGACAGCTTTCCGCCATCTCTCAGGCCCCTGGATTCCCAGATGAGGAAGCTTAGGGTCCGAGGGTGCATCAGTCGGTGTTCTTCAGGGAAGCAGAACCAACAGGATATATGCATAAATATAAAGAGATTTATTTGATGGAATTGGCTCACGTGGCTGTGGGACTGGTAAGTTCAAAGTCTGTAGGGCAGCCTGGAAACTCCAATCAAGTCTGGAGTCCAGAATTCCCAGGGGAGGCTAGCAGGCTGAAACTCAGAGAAGGGGAATCGTAGAGTCATGAGGCCCTTTTTTTTTTTTTAACCGTCAGTTCTTTGCTTTTAAGGCCTCCAGCTGGTTGGGTGAGGCCCACCCATATCACAGAGGGTCATCCTCTTTACTTAAAGTCAAAGGTTGTTGATGATAATCCCATCCACGGAATACCTCTAAACAACCTCTGGGCCAGCATGTGACCCAGCAACTGGATAGCATAACCTAGACAAGTTGACCCATAAGATTGACCATAGCAGAAGGCTTATGAGACTTGCTAGAACAAGGTAGTGCTGACGTCAGACCTGGGTATGTTTCCAAAGCCCACTGTACTTTCTACACTGGCCTCCTGCAGGTAACCTGGGCTGGACTTGACGTAGAGAAGAAGGGTTGAGCAGGCAGGAAGAGCTGGAGAAAGAACAGAGCAGGCCTGAGTTGATGCTTCTCTGGCATCATCAAGTAAATATAGAATTACCAAATCTCAGCATCAGGGGTTCCCAACAGGACAGTGCTCATCCTCTCCTTGAATATTTCCAGTGATGGGGAGCTCATTTCCTTAAATAAAGCCTGCTTCCCAAACATGCGCTCCATACACAGGGATTATGTCTGCTTCTTCTAGCATCCCTAGCGTGTTACTTGTGTGGGATTCATTAATCTGGGAGCGCCCAATTACTGGGAGGATATCATTCCTTATATTGTAACAAAAACAGCCTCCCTGCCGCTTCTCATGCTCCTGGCACTGCCATCTGGGACAGATTTTGGGTCTCTCTCCAAGTCAAGAGACCTGGAATTTAGTCCCTCAGGTTGTTGCATGGCCCTTCTGAGCCTCAGTTTCCCTGTAAGAAGAACATCACTGGTGCCTGATCACGGAGGGCCTCGCTCTGCTGTCTCACAAGGCTGGGATGGGCAGGGCCAACTGGGAGGACCCTGCCAGCCTTGGGCCCCTGCCAGCCTAGGAACTGGAGAACCCACTTTAAGGTACATTGCAGTGCTAGGGAGAGAGAGTCTTATTTAACATATGAGTGGGAGACTGACAAAAATATGTCCAGGACCAGCTGTGTAAAGTCTTTCTATGAGGCTCTTTCCGACGATTAGCTTTAGGCTTTTGAGGATGCATTGAGAGTCCCTAAGACACCCAGCTTCGATGATTTCATGAAGAGGCCCCTCAGGACTCTGCATCTACTGCTACTGTTACAATTTAATTACAGCAAAAGGACAGCAGGCGACATCAGCCGAGGGAAAAGGGGCCTGGGTCAGAGTCTGGAGGAAAGCAGGTGCAGGCTTCCAGAATCCTCTCCCAGTGGAGTCACATGGGACGTGCTTAATTCCTCCAGCAAGGAATCATGGCAACTCGTGTGAAATGTGGTCTACCAAAGAAGCTCATTAGAAACTCCGTGCCCAGGGTTTTTATTGAGAGCCAGTCATGTTGGCATCGTCTGCCAACCATGTTCCAGAATATTCCAGACTCCCAGGTGTTCAGCACAAACTGCGTTGTTTGCACAGTGAGGCAGCAGGGAATGGGCCCCTCCCCCCCCCCCAAATCCAGGTTCCCAGAGGCCAGCAGGTGTTTCCAGGGACAGCGGTCTCAGGCCACTGTGCCAACTGCTTACTGCACAATATTGCACGGTGGTTCTCTGCATGGACCCTGGAGCCAGACTCCCTGGATTTCCCCCATAATCCTGGGCGCGTTCCTCCTATGTAAAGTGAGGATAATAAGGCACCTGCCTCAGAGTTGCTGGGAGGATTAAATGAATTAATCTGGAGAGCGCTTGAATGAGGCCAGCTCAGAGGAGCCCAAAGGAGCATTAATTTATCTTTGATTATTATTATCACTCTCGTCGTTGTTTAAGGCTCTGGGATCCTAAAGGTATTTGCTCGCTTGCAGTAAAGGAGCCTCCCAAAGGAACGGGGTCCCCCGTTACCGGGCTTGTCCTGCCCATGCTGTGCCAGGTCTGAGGCGGGGGTTTGGGAATGTGCCTTTTCCCTGCAGGAGGGGCACCCAGAAGCTGGGTGCCGGGACGGGAACTCAGTGCTGATGGTGTCCGAGCCTCTTAGAATTCCAGCTGGGGGACGTCCTGGTGGGCAGTGGAGGTGGGAAAGCCTGAAGGCAGGAGGGAGCCCTCCCGCAGTCAGACCACAATAGCAGAATGGGGAGGGGGCTCCTGGCCTCTTCCCCCTGGGGCGAGAAGAGCACCAGCCCAGCTTCTAGCTCCAGTGCCACCAGCTGCTTGCTGGGTGTCCTGAGGCCGGCCGCTGCCGCTCCCCGAGGCCTCCGCTGGACAAGATGCCCCTAAGTGCCCAGCTCAGGCACTCTGGGCTTCTAGGGGCCCCTTTGGAGCTGAATCTGGGCCAGTGTGCTAGCATGTTCCAAGGTCCTGTGTTAGAACCCAAGGAGCCCGGGCATGCTTGGGCTCTAGCCTCTTCTCCACAGTCTGACCCTTTCAGCCTTTTGCTGTCTTCGTGCATGGCAGTCACTGCCTGTGCTTTGACGGTCCCAGGTGTGACTGGGTTGGTGACAGGTGCCCCTGGGCTGGGAACCACAGTGGCCTGGGAGAGGTGCTAGGGTGGCATCCCCACCCCGAATGCCTCCCTGGCCCCCTTCTTTTCCCTCCCGAGGGCCAGGCAGGTGGGGTGGTGCAGGTGGGATCGCCCTTCTGTCCCCAGGGCCTCGGGGCAGGGAGGGAGGTAAAGCAGGAGGCAGGGGATGGGGGCCTTGGTCGCCAGGGACAGAGACTCCCTTCCAGCCAACTTAGGGAGAAGGAAGCAGCAGTTGCTTGTCCCAGAGGCACAGACAAGGTCATCAGGACTGGGGCCTGCCCCTCCCACCCTGGCCATGTTCCCCCTGCGTGTTGTTACTCCTTGGGGATAAGAGGGCAGCCAGCAGCTCCCAGCAACCTCAGCAGAAGCGCAATCTTTTTTCCCAGCAGAGCAAACAACAATCCCCAGACTGAGCCTCAGTGGACCTGTTTGGGGCCACGCCCACCTCTGCCCCTGGCACTGTGGCCACAGGGCATCCAGGCAGAGGTGGGTGGGGCCCAGGGGGACGCCCTGGAGGGGGGACACTTGTCTGTCCCACCCGAGTCTCTTGAGCCCCCATACTCCCCCATTCGCCCCTCCGATGGCCTCCACCCCCTGGCCTGGGGGAGCCCCGCCCCCTCGCTGCTCGGGCTACACCACTGGGCATGGTCGCCCTTGTCTGCCGGACCCCCCACCCCATGGGCTTGAGCCCCAGCTGTCCACAGTCACAGTCCACCCGCCATCAGCCCCGTGTCCTCATCTGTTTCATTTCCCCCATTTCCTCCCCGACGCTTTCTGGGGTCACCTCCCAAATGAGCATTCTCGTCGCAGGGGAAATCATGTGCGTGCATGGACGGAGAGGCCCGGGGCGGGGGGCAGGCTCGGGGGCAGTGCAGGAGGCAGGACGCAGGACGCAGGCAAGGGCTGGTGTGCAGAGGGGCAGGGGCCCGGGACACAGAGCGCGGTCAGTGGGCTCAGAGGGGCCAGGAAATGGCTCTCCAGATCTTTTCTACTGTGATCCACAGTAAGATGCGCATTTCACAGCGTGTCACAGTACATGCTCATTTACACACGCACTCGCACACTAGACACTTCCTCCTACACACCCTCACGCACACCTGTACATACACTCACACCTGCTTACACACACACCTCTAAAACAGAATTTCCTTGAAACGACAACTTCCTGCATGTGGCACTCAGTCTGGTATTTCATTTTTTTTTACTGTATTTCATTAAGCATTTTTGGCAAAGACCTACAAAGCGACTTTGGAGGCTTACGGATAGGGTGAGATCTGCAGCTGGAAACCCACCGGGTGGAGGGAAGGGTCTAGGAAGCGGAGGTGGCAGGCGAGGCAGAAGCCTTCAGAGGGGCCTGGCGGCGAGGCTGAAATACCTGGTTTCCTTCTGGGCCCTGGGGAGCCAGAGCAGGCTTTTGCAGAGGAGCATGCCGAGACCCAGCCGGGCTCTGGGGAGTCGTGCTGACCGTGTGTGGGGAGAGGCAGGAGAGGCAAGGAGGGGGTGGAACCTGCTGTCCTGGTCAGGCCGAGGGGCCCCAAGGTCTGAGATGGAGGAGCTGAGGGAGGAGGGAGAGGTGCGACTGGGGGGCGGCTGTGGGAAGAGGCTGCATTGCCAACTTCCTTTCTCGTGCATGCCTGGTTGTCCCCAGGAGCGGGTGCCCTCCTGCAGGGCAGCAGACCCAGAAACAGACCCACGGACTTATGAAAGGGACGCTGGCTAAAACCAAGGCCGTGGGCATTCTCTGTTCCATAAAAATTGGGCAATGGCTAAGAACAAAGAGAGGGGAAGGTAAAGGGGGGATCTCAGGTTTTTCTTGGTAAGCTAAATCTGCTATGAGAATCACCAAGGAGGTAAACCTTACTAACTGTGTTTTACAGAAGAGGAAACTGAGGGTCCAATAGTTCTAGGAATGCTGTTAAAATCTCAACCCAAATCCTATGCTCTGCTTCCCTGGAGAACCCTGACGTCTCTCAGAACCTCTGTGCCTCTGCAATGGGGTCCCTTCCTCTGTGCAAAGCCTGCATATCTCCCACTCCGCTGAGACAGAACCTTCTCCAGGAAGTCTCCCTGGAAGGCTTCCCTACTCTGGGCTCCAAGGCACAGCTTGCCTGAAGCCCAGGATAGCCCTTGGCTGCTAGTGGCTCCTCTTTCCCTCCAGAGATCCATCTTGCACACCCAGGATCTCCAGTATGGGGCTGGTGGGGGGACTCTCTCCGGGTCTCCTAGGAGGGATGGATTCCCCTTGGCTGAAAGGGGGACATCAGGGTAGTGTCACAGTCAAGGGGACATTTGAGCTGTGCTGGCAGGGTGAGGTGAGCAGGAGGGCAGCTGCTGGTGGCTCTGACCCAGTAACTGGCTGTGAGCATGGAGAGCAGGACGAGACGCAGGGTGTTCACGATTGGAAACATTTGTGATTCTATCCTCGGGCTCAGGTGAAGTTAGGTGAGGAGCTGCTGTTTAGCCTGCATTGATTGAGCACCGATATGCACCCGACCCAGAGAAGGAAAAGGCCCTGCCCCCGGCCTGAGCAAGGGGACTACTCGCTGTTTAGAGGGAATGACTACAAAGTGGTTTAAACAATGTTTAAACGCATATTTTAACATATTTTCAGAATATTATTCACATTGAATGGGGGGGGGGTCGTAAATGCCAAAATCAGTGGACTGTAGCCATGGAGCCCTTTTAAATGCAAAGAAGGGGATCACAAGGGAGCATTGGGAGGGCTGAGAGAGAGCGGGAGCCACTGGGGTCCCCTCACCTGGTTTGGAAGAGGGTCTGGCTGGCCGCCACCCTCCCCGTGAGGGCTGCCAGGGGGCGTATCTTCTGGTGAAAGGGAGGGCAGGGCTCTTGTGGCTGAAGTGGCTGGGTCCCAGAATCAATGGCCTCCTAATCCGGGTTGCAGCATGTATCAGGACTTCGTTCCTTTTTACAGCTGAATAATATTCCATTGTGTGCACAGACTGCATTTTATTTCTGCATTTATCTATCGGTGTGCACTTAGGCTTCCACTTTTGATTATTGTGAATAGTGCCGCGATGAACACGGGTGTGCAAATACATGTGTGAGCCCCTTTTTCAGTTCTTTGGAGCATGTGCCTAGGAGCAGAATTGCCAGGTTGCATGGTAATTCTGCATTTACTTTTCTGAGGACCCAGGCAAGGCTGCTTTTTATTTTCATTCATTTTCTCTGTATACATGCATATCCACCAAATACACACTCCCCTTTCCCCCTTCCCCTGGTAATCTCTAATCTACTTTCTCTGAAGATTTGCTATTTCTAGACATCTCTGATAAGTGACACCAGACACTATTTGTCCTTTTATGCCTTGCTTATTTCACTGAGCATAATGTTTTCAAGGCTTGTTCATGTTGCAGCGAGTCTCAGAATGGCACTTTTTAAATGCCTGATAATACTTCACCATGGGGATGTGCGGGGCACGGCGGTTTTTAATGGGACACCAGAGCTAGCAGCTGGCAGCAGAGGTGCTGTCACTGCAAGCTGGCATCTGGATCTGTGGGGATGGGCCGCTAGGAGCGCAAGGGTGAGGCTCCCTCCAAGCAGAGTGTGGGAAGCCAGGATTCTCCTGGGCTGGCATAAGTGGGTCTTTTGTTTGACTTTTTCTTTTTTGTCCCCTCTCTATATGGGTGTGTGAGAGGAATGGCCGACTATTAGATAAAAGTCTGAAATTAATTTCAGATTAGCTTGTATTTTTTAAAATTTCAGTTGTATTTGTAGGAAAAAGTGTGTCAATGCAAAGCAAAGCGTGGTTTCTTGGGGCTGCCGTGACAACCCCAGTTATTGTCACCCAGTTCTGGAGGCCAGAAGTCCAAAACGGAGGTGTTGGCAGAGCTCGGCTCCCTCTGAACCCTGGAGGGGAGAGTCCCACCTCCCCTCTTCCAGCTTCTGGAGTTGGCTGGCACAATCCTTGGCCTTCCTTGGCTTGTAGCTGCCAGCGCTCCATTCTGCTGTCATATGGCCGTCTTCTCTGCCCACGTTTTTCTCTTCTTGTGAGGATCGGAATCGTACCACATTAAGGCCCACCTTAAAGTAGAGGGCCCTCATCTTAATTAACCCCATCTTCAAAGACCCTATTTCCAAATAAGGTCCCATTCACTGGGGGTTAAGACGTGAACATGTCTTTTTGGGGTACACAATTCAACCAATAGCACTGCCCTCCCTGACGGGTCTCATTCTCCCCAACTTTAATCTGCTGGATTTGAACTAGAATTTCTCCCAGTGTACTCACAGCTCTGATGTTTTGAGCCTGTGATTTCAGAATTGAAATGTAAGCATTTCTCATTAATCTAGAACATTCTTCGGGCAACTTTGTCTAGTTACCGTGTGTTTTGTTTTGAGCCTTTCTTTCAAGGTCTTTTCATCTCTTTATCCCCATTGTGTCCTCTTTTGTTTTCAGCTCCTCGTCTCTTTTTTTGATACCCTCTCCTGCTTCTTCATACTGGGTTTTGGAGACAGACAGAGTTGGACTGGAATCTAGGCTCACCTCTTCCTGTTGGTGTGACGCAGGGCAGGCTCCTTAGTTAATCTCAGCCACTTTCTCCTATGTCAAATGGGGATGATAACATGCTCTGCTCTCAGGTTGCTGAGCAGCTGGATGTGATGCTCCATGCACAGTCTCTAGCGTATCATCTGGTGTGTTGTAAGTATATTAGTTGCCTATGGCCATGGTAGCAGATCACCTCAAATTGAACACCTTAAACCATAAAAAGTTATTGTTTTATATAAGAGGTCTGAAAAGGGTCTCACTGGCGTAAAATCAGGGTGTCTGCAGGGATGCATTCCTTTGCGGAGGTTCCAGGGGAGAACCTGCTTCCTTGTGGTTTCCAGACTCCAGAGACCACCTGCATTCCTTGGCTCATGGCCTCTTCCTCCAACTTCAAATGTAGCAAAGGTGGGAAGAGTCCTATTTGCATTGCATCACTCTGGCTCCTCTTCTGCCTCCCTCTTCCGGTTTTAACAACCCCTGTAATTACATCGGGCCCAGCTGGATAACTGAGGATAATCTCTATTTTTTCTTTTTCTTTTCTTTTTTTTTTTCGCATGGGCAGGAGCCGGGAATTGAACCCTGTCTCTGGCATGGGAGGGGAGAACTCTGCCTGCTGGACCATCGTCGCACTGCCCATGCTCCCCCTATTTTAAGGTCAGCTGATTAGCAACCGTATTTACCCCTTGCCATTAAATGTGACATAATCACAGATTCTGGGCCTAACACCCGGACATCCTTAGGGGGCCATTATTCTGCCTACCACAGTAAGCATACTTTTATTAACATCATTACTTTTCCTTTTCTTTAGGGCATAGGAGTAAGGGAACACAAGAAGGAAGGGCGGAAGGGTACTGATTCCCAAAGTAGCCAAATGCACCTTTTCTTTTCACATCCAGTATAGGCAGAGGGTCAGTAGGCACTTCCTGTCAGTAGATTTCACCTTCCTACCTGCTACCTGCTGCAGAAGGATTTGAATTACTCTGACTCAGTTCAGAGGCCCCAGAACTTAGAACAGTGGGCATGGGAGAACATTTTCAATTATGTCAAATGGGGGCTTGCATGCTCATGACTTTTCAAATTGGAATGGATTGCCCTTAAAGAAAAGGAGCTCCCTGTCCTTGGAGGTATGTAAACAGAGGCCTGCCGAGCAGCAGCAGTGTTTCCAAAATTCCTAAATCGCCTCTCCACAAGAATCACTGAATCAGAGTGGAGGCCTGGGACTCTGTCTTCATGAGCTAAGTATTTGAAGAACATAGTTTAGCATCTGACAGGGCATTGGCCCAGAGGCTCTTTCCCCTCTGAGATGCTCAAAACCAACTAGAAATGCCTATTTGTTTGAAAGTGAATGAAATGTCCATTTAAACCCCAGTCTTGGTACTGAACCCCGTGGCCACCCTGAAATGGCCCAAGGGCCATCCTCTTTGAAAATGTAGGCAGACCCTGAGGTTTGCAGAGAAGGCAGCCACAAAAGTCATTGCTTTGTTCACAGAGGTGATTTCTGGTAAATTCTTAGCCTTTTGTCTTCACCCCCAGTGCCTTGATGGAGAATTGGAATTGGTTTTCCTTCTCCAATGCATCTTTTCCTAGGAACTTAAATCGCCAGCCCTCCTGGCCTGACCTGATACATTGTCATGCCAGCCGCGTGGAAGGTGAGAAGCACAGGGCAAATCCTCAGGTGTGCCTTGCAGCCATCTGCCTCGGAGTCGTGATGGAATGTCTTTATGATGCCCAAAGCCTGGGCTGCACTCGTATGCACAGAATGGGGTGCCTGGAGGGGTGTGGGAGGGAGTTGGGGTACCAGGGATGCAGAGTGGCATTGTTGCACCCCTGGCACTGACTTCAGCCGAGCAGCTTCTGAAACAGGACGCGACACCAGAGGTCAGGCTCAAATTGTTGTACTTATCTGCACAGTAGGACACTAAGGTTTGTGGGTGCCGTGGTGAGTCGGGACAAAGAAAGTACAAGTAGCTAAAGGTTTTTTTTTTTTTAATTTATTTTTATTTTTTTAACTGTATAGTATATCATATATACAAAGCAAAGAAATAAAAAAGCAATAGTTTTCAAAGCACTCTTCAAAAAGCAGTTACAGGATGGATCCCAGAGTTTGTCATGGCCTACCATACGATCCTCTCAGATTTTTCCTTCTAGCTGCTCCAGAATATAGGAGGCTAGAGGGCTTAAATACATTTTTATCATCACAATCGACTTTTTTTCCTTCAAAAAGCTATCAGTTTCCAAGCACAGCACCACAATTAGTTGTAGAACATATTTCAGACTTTGACATGGGTTACAGTTTCACAATTTTAAGTTTTTACTTCTAGCCATTCTAAAATACCAGAGACCAAAAGAGATATCCATTTAATGATTCAGCCTTCATATGGAATTCATGTGGAATTGTTGATCCCATGGTGCCAGGTCTGGATTCATCCTTGGGAGTCCTCTCCCACCTTGCCAGGGAGACTCACCCTGGATGTCATGTCCCATGTAGAGGGGAGGGCAATGATTTCACTTGCAGAGTTGGGCTTAGAGAGACTGAGGCCACGTCTGAGCAACAACAGAGGTCCTCCAGAAATAACTCTTAGGCATGCCTTTAGGTAGGCTAAGCTTCTCTGCTACCTACATAAACTTCGCAAGAGTAAGCCTCATGATCAAGGGCATGGCCTATTAATTTGAGTGTTCCTAAAGTTTAACACAGTATCAGGGGATTCCCTGATGGTAAGGTTTAATCGTTCCATAGTCCCTCTCCCCTCCCTCAGGGGACTTTGCTGATACTTTCTGATTATCTCTTTAATATTCTCTAGGATGTATCCAGGCATTACAATAATCTATACAGGATTAAAGGACCTCTTTCTGCTTCCTGTGTTTCAGTTGTTCAATGAGCTGTACAGATAGATTGAGTTAGATTATGTACTACAGAAAATTTCAGTTCCAGACCAAATAAACTTTCTTCCTTTGGTCTCAAAGAGTATGTGTGGTTCTAAAATATAGATGCTGTCTTCCTTACCCCTGTGTTCTGAATTACCTTAACCCCAGCCGAGCTACAGGTTTTTTACATAGCAAGATGTGGAAACACTTGGGTAAGGCATCGTGGACCGGCCGTCAGGCAAGTTAGGAGTTATAGCCACATCTGGACTAGACAGAGACATGTTTTTACTGACTCACTGACCCTTATGCTTCACATGCATGAGGGACCTTCCAGCTGGTGTACGTGACCATCTCACATAGAAGTAATGTTTGCCGACCGCTGTGCGTGACTGCCCTGCTTATCGTCAATGGCTTCCGGCTGACTATGGCTCGTTTTGATAGCCTGTGGCAAGTTCCATAGCACACCTGAGATTTGCATATTAAGCCCTTTCTGTAGATGCTTCTCCTTTGCATACTGAAGTTTGAAAACCACCAGAAAAGTTCAGTTTCACAGGGGAAACAGTGAAGGAAGGAAGATTTGGCCCAGTTTTAAGCAAACCACCTTTTCATCCTCTACACTCATCTCTGGCTCCTGCAAATGCATACACACCCTCTTTCCTCCAGCCATGCTGGACTCATTCTCATTCCCTGGACATGCCCTGAAGGGTCACACTGCCTCATCTTTGCTTGGATGGGTCCTGCTGCCTGGTCTGCCCCTTTCTTTGAATGTCCATCTGACATAAATGCCCAAGCTTCAGGTGCCTCCTCCTGGAATCCTGCCCAGATTCCATGTCAGGAGGCAATCACTCTTCTTGCCTCAGTGTGCAGCTCTCCTTATGTTAAAGCTGGTGGGTCGCAGTGGATTGAACCATGAGGGGGGCTCTGGGAGTTTCTGCCACTGGCTCTCTCACCATTTTTTGGGGGAACTGGATGGTGGTTACTCTGCATTCTCTGTCTCTCCCCTCCTGCCCTCACCCTTGCTGCCCAGATCAGACTCAGAGGGCTCATAGAGGCTACTCTCTAGGGGTCTGTGATGATAGGAGTGTTCTCCCAGCCTCAGTGGCGTGTCCCAAAATGCCCTGTAGTTGCTAGAAGTCCTGGGCGTGCCAGTTCTGTGAATCCCTGATGAAAATAGAGACAGAGCAGTATGCAAATCAGGGAAGGATTGTCCTCATAGAGTACAGCTGATAAGACAATTTGCATATTCTGACTTGTATTTCGAGTAAGTTACATTGTTCCTTAAAGGAACTGGGGCAGTGCAGCCCGCAGGAAGGAGGTTTAGCAAGAGATAGCTGTCAAAAGCAGGCTGGGCCCCAGACAACAACCAGAAGCAGGGGAGTCACAGGGAGGGCAGAAATTTTAGGAGTATTAAGGAAGGGTTTGACTGAGGCTGCTGCCAGGAAGGGAAGAGACTTCTAGAGGTGGTGAGTTCCCTGTTACTGTAGGTGTGCAAACAAAAGTCAAATAAGCTCTTGCTGGCTGTGACAGAAGGTGAGAGCTATGGCTTTTGAAATTTCTGGTTCCCAGACTTTCACTCATTCTCAGGTGCTTTCCTTCCTCCAAGCCTGTGATGGCTATACTTACGCTTAAAAAAATTAACGATTATTTCACATAATATAACATTAACCATTTTAAAGGGTACAATCAGTGGCATTTAGTACATTCACAGTTGTGCAACCACCACCTCTATCTAGTTCCAAAATATTTCCATCACTCCAAAAAAAAAGCCCATACCCATTAAGCAGTTTCTCTCCCCACCCTCCTCCTTGACCCAGCCCTAGACAACCACTGATGAGATTTGCATATTCTGCATGTTTCATATAAATGGAATCCTATAATACGTGTCCTTCTGTGTCTTGCATCTTTCACTTGTCCTAATATCTTCAAGGTTCTTCCATGTTGGAGCACTTGTCAGTCCTTCATCTTTTTCATGGCTGCGTACTATTCCACTGAACGGAGAGACCACATTCTGTTTGTCCTTTCAGCTGCTCGTAGACACTGGGGTCATTTCTGCCTCTTAGCTACCATGACCAGTGCTGCTGTAAGCATGCTTGCAGATGTGCTTGTTTGAGTTCCTGCTTTCCCATTCTTTTGTGGCATGTAACTAGGAGCAGAATTGCTGCTTCATTTGGGGACTCTAGGTTTAACTTTTTGAGGAACCGCTGAACTGTTTTCCATAGCTGGTGTCTCCACTTCTGATGGGCATAAAATAGTTACCAAAAATCCCTTCAAGGTGTTGTGCTCCTCCATTCTCGTTGGTACCCCCATCCCACCCTAACACACACGTGTGGGCTGAAGTAGTGTGTGGAATGCTTGTATCTAGTACCAAAGTGGAGGGTCCACTGGGGAGGAGGGAGGCTGCATTTTGTCCCACCCCACAGCCCTTCTGCACCTCTAGCTGACACCGTACCCCTTCCGGACCCCACTGCCTTTCCCTGCATCTCGGGTCACAGACCACAGCCTCAGCTGCTGCATCTAAACTCTGTGACCACGTTTGTGCAAGGCTTCCCATGGACAGTGAGGTGGGCCCAGGGACCCAAGACACGCACCTCTGGCTCAGGAACTTCCCATTGACCTTGCCTCTTCTGCATAGTTTTCCCAAAATCGTGCTTGTTTTCAGCACTTGCTCTCACTGGGGTTTAGGGGTTATTTTTCTATTTCCATACAATTTCAGGTTTGGGACATCTTTTCTGGTTCTGTCCAGGGTGTGCGTTTTGTGTGGTTTTATTTGTTCTTCTCGTTCTTTGTTGTTTCTTTGGAGGAGATATTGGGAGTTTGGGGCTTAAATGGCCACCTTTACCGCGACTCCCCAGCACCCCTTGCCCCGATATTTTCGCTATTCCTTTCATTAGCACTTCTCACACCAGACTGGGGACCTGTGGCAACAGCATGCTGGAGCCGGCTTGGCTGGCTTGCAAGCGCTGATTGTTAAATTCTCAGGAAGTTTGCAAGCTGGCTGACTTCATGCTGGGAGCTTACACTTGGCCTTGGTGGGAGTATTTACACCATGGAAACTGGCAAATGCTGCAAAGCAGGGCCTCTCCCCACCCCCATCCCTGGTTGTTTATTAAACATTTCCCTGTACCCTGCAATCTGTGTGCATCTGTCTCTCCTCCAGCCCGTGCTCTCCAGCACTCACTGTATAACTACCTTGCACCTAGAAGGCCCCACGGACTGCAGACCGAATGAATGGTTCCTACTGAGTGTTCCTGTTAGTTGATGCTGCGTAACAAACCCTATCCGAAACCTAGCAGAGGAAAACAGCAACCATTGTATTATGCTCAGGGGTTCTGTGCATCAAGAATTCAGATGGGACGCAGCAGAGATAGCTTGTCATTCTCTGTGGTGACCAGGACCTTGGCTGGGTTGACTCAAAGGCTGAGGTTAGCTGAGACTGTTGACCCCGAGACCATGAAGCCTCTCCATGTGATCTGGGCTCCTCACGGCCTGGTGGCCGGGTTTTGCCAGGGAGTACCCCAAGACAGAGTCCTGAGCTTGGCATGTTCTGAGAGAGCCAGGGAGAAGCTGCCTGGCCTGTGTGATTAGGGTTAGAAGCCACATGGCATCACTCCTGCCATACTGTATTGATCAAAGTAGCCACAAGTCTGGGCATATCCAAGAGGGATGGGTTGTAACCCCATCTCTCAACAAGAGAAGTGCCAAAGAGTTTCTGTGCTATGTTTGAAAACTGCCATGCTGAGTAAATCAAGGAGCTGCCATTTATAAAGCATCTCCTAGGTCCCAGGTGGATATTTCCATTTTGCAGCTGAGAAAACCAAGGCTCAGAGAGGTTAAGAAACTTCCCTGAAGTCACACAGCCATGAGTCATTGTGACTGTCCCTCAAGGATGTACATCCTTCATTGTGGATGGTGCTGTGACCTTGGATGAACAGGGGAAGGCAAGGACAAATAAGACTCAGCTTGCTTTGGAGAATGCAAAACCAACTACGAAACAAACTCCTCCTGGCACGCATGCACCTCTGGGCCACCTGGGGGTGGGGGTGTCCAGTTACTTCACTGTTGCTAAAAGTCAATCAAGGCCATTTCTGCCAAAAGTGCTGAGTAATTGCTCTTGTCCAGATTAATTCAGCTTCATAACCCCAAGTCTGGAGTCACTAGTGTGGAGTACTTTAAATTAGCTGTAAAATTTCAACCAAATTGCTAAACTGCCTAAATTATCAAGTTTGCTCATTGCTAGTTGAATGCATGCATAATTAATTTTTTCTGAAGTCTGGACTCAAAGCTGCTGAAATCAGATCTTTTTCTTGAATTAGATTCAAATGTCATGGGAAGTCTTTGGTTTTATGACGTAACCCAAAACAATGCACAAGTTTGAACGATTCTTGGTTTGCGGCAGGGAGGGTGGTAGAAGTTGAGGGCTCCATTTTTTTAAAAGTGAAATTATATTAATTCTTAGTCATTTAGAGATGGACCCTGTCTCTATTAATGACAAAATATGAATTGCAGATGTACCATAACTCAGTATTATTGCCAGAATTCATAGCTAACATTTGCTAACATCTGTACCTTTGTAAGGCATTTTAAGATGTAAGCTCCCTGAGGGCAGGGCTATCTGTCTGCTCCATCGGCTGTTTTATCCCTAGTGGGTAGAATGGATAGTTGCTGGCACATGGTAGACACTCAAAAAACATCAGATGAATGAATGCATTTGCTAAATTAATCATGACAGCAACCCTGCAAGGTAGGGACTTTTATTATTCCCATTTACAGTTGAAGAAACCGAGGCTTGGACAGGTTAGTTGACCTTTCCAGTATCACACTGCCAGGAAGTGTGGGAGTCACTTGAATCAGATTTTTGGACTGCTTGGCCTTTGCTTCTTGTTTTCTTTAAGTGCATTTGCTTAAGTTTCATGAGGACCTTCTGACCTGAGCACCCGCTCAGTCTGCTTTTGAGGCAGATCACTGATTGGTGATGCTTTTTGTATGAGGAGAGCGTTTTGTGCTCTTTTATTTATTCCATGGCAGTGATGTACAGTGGAACTTTCTGCGTGGGTGGGACTGTTCTTCCTAATCCGTGACGCCCAAATTCGTGTCCGCCAACCTCAGTTGGCTTGAGACCACTTCAAATGGGGCTACTGCAACCTAGGAACTGATTTTAATTTTATTTCATTAGGATGGCTTTAAATTTAACCAATAACCCCATTGTGACTGGTGGTACCATATAGCACAGAGCAGGTCTGTCATTTAAACATATTAGTGGGTTGGTGGGCCCTTGAAATCAACTTGCTCAACCAACTTCTCTCTCTCTCTCTCTCTCTCTCTCTCTCTCTCTCTCTCTCTCTCTCTCTCTCTCTCTCTCTCTCCTTCTCTCTTTTTAACGGAGACCTGTGGCCCCAGTAGGAAAAGAGACTTCCCAGGGGCTCACTGAATTTAACACATAGATGACCGGGACCCCACATCCTGCCTCCCACACTGGCTCTTTCCCCTTTTTGTGTGATCCTTGCTTGTTATTTCTCACTTCTTAGTGGTTTCCCAGTTGCCCAAATGAATGCCTTCGTTTCTCTTCTGCCTTTTGGCTGTCTGTGCTTTGAACATTTCACTGACCCCTCTTGCTGCTGAGCCAAAGAAATAAAACAAGAAGGGAAGTGAAAATTAAGTCTGTCTTGCCTCACTGGGACTCTGGGCTGTGGCTTGGCCCCCGCGGTGCCGCGTGCTTGTTGCCCATTGCCAGGTTTGGATAAAGCCAGGATCATCCTCACATGTGTGAGCATGTCACCACCTGCCTCCATGCCGGGCGCACCTCCCATCGAGGAGTCCTGGCTGTTAGCTGCTCCTCCCCATTTTACAGACACTAAAGTCGAGGCCTGGAAAGTTGGGTGTTCTGGGGATTCCAGCCAAAGTCTGGCAGGTTTCAGATTCAGGCTCATCTGCCTTTTCTGGATGTTTCTGTCCTGTGAAACTTTAGCTGTTCCTGGGTCTCGGGATGCATGTGGCTGCAGGATATGGAAAAGGAACTCAGTGTGGCACCGCAGGTGTATTCTGTGGGCACACACGCTGGGAAGTGCAGAGAAGGGGTCAACTCATGCCAAAACCAGGGCCGGCTTAGCTCTGGGGCCCAGAAGTCCCAGTGTTTATGGCCCCTGTTGTTTTTAGAAGCCTGCACATGCTTTAATTTATTTTAAAAGAAAAAAAAAACTTTTTAGCGCAAAGAGAATGTTTTTGTATATAACATTAATATATTTGTCTTTGTGCCAATACAGTTGTAAAATATACTTCTCAATTTTACTTTAATTTTTGCGTTTCTTTGCATATGGAGGAAGGGCCCTGGGAGAGCAGTTGTACCGTGGCCCATTAAAGTCATAATGCAATCCTGTCCAGTGACTCCAGGGAACTGTTTTTTATGGTTCATGAGCCCAGATTTCCTGAGCACGGGCAGTCAGGGATGGGCGCGCTCTGATTGGCTCGCTCCTGAACCAATCACCACCAAGGAGAATGGCCTTAACTGTGGCTGGTTTGATGAATCCATCCATTTCCCATTCAGTGCAGTGGGGGAGGGGTAGGACCATGGGGAGGGGGAGGGTAAGATGACTCTATCAGGGGGAGGGTAAGATGAATTCTGGGCTGGAGTCTACCGAAGCCCGGTCTATGCAGCTAAAAAAAAAATAAATTGGTGCGCAGAGGATGCCAAAGCTACTGGTGGCTCTAAGTAAAAGGGAGCCCACCCCTTTCCAGTTTGGTTTTTATAGTGTAATCTTGAGGAACCAAAAATTGCCTACAATTCAAGATGTTCCCAGCAGTGAATGTGCTAGCTAATGCTAAGTGATTCAACTCAACTTGGACATGAATAATTAATTAAGAGCAAGGAGAAAGTTTAGGTTTGTCATCTGATCACTTGTTTTTATCTGTGAAAAGTATAATTCTTTATTAAAATGATGGCATAAATGTGAATGATCTTTCTTTTCTCTTTATACATATAGGGCCCGTAATTTGGAGCACATTGAAAAAAAGTGAATATAAAATCCAAATGAATCCGCTCTCTCATTAAACCACAGATCTTTTGTCCTTGTTAAGGTGACTCCTAGTGTTTAGGAATATGGGTACCCAGGAGCTAAATCTTTCCTCTCCCAGAGTAATTTCTTACAAGTGAAGCCTTAGGGACTTTACTCTTGGCTCTAAGATTCAGTTTCAAATTTGGCAACAAACTTAAAATTGATCCTGAGGGGTCCGGCCCTGCTCTTACATAAATGACCACAATTGTGGGTAAGAGCACATCATGTGGGGAGCAGCAGCAGATGTAGTTGTGTGTACACATTTGTGCGTGCACGTGTGTGTGCAGGCATGTGTGCTTTTAAGCTGCATAGGGGGAAGCTGAGAGACCCAGAGGCAGGTGAGAGAAGTTGGCAGGTGGGCAGACCCACGTGTCTGTCATGCAGCAAACCCTCCTCCTTCCTCTTAGGGAAAAATACCTGGGGAATTAGTTTTGAGCAGGTGCGGGTGGCAGCAAGGCAGCGTGTGAAGGATGCAAATCTAAGTTCCATTTTCAGGTGTGGTTTGGATCACCTCTGGGGCAGAGGGCAAGGTGTGATTGCTTGGAGGAAAAAGTCAAGTATGGCATCACAGCTAACAGAAAAGCTTTGAGAAGGCCATAAATGTAGTTTTCTATATAAATGTGAAAGAAAGTTTTTGCCACCTAAAGGATGCGTTTCACAGCAAGCTCAAATATTATGCAGCCAAGTGAGGTCCTAGAGTGATAAAGCTTCAGCAAATGCCCAGAGAAAGGCTCTGGCCTCAGGAAGTCAAATTCAGGGCACGTTTGTAGCAAGTGAGCTGGTTAGATGATTAGCTACCCTTCCTTTTAAAATTGAGTTATGGAAAAAAAAAAAAAAAGATAAAATTGATTTATGTATTTATTTACACCTGGGGGTGTAACAAAGCGTCCTGGGCTTGGAGATGGGACAAGCATCTAGCTCTCTCTTTTCTCTGGGGCGTCACTGGTCTTTATTCGCCTCATCTGCAAAATAGAGATAAAATTAAAGCAGGGTAATCATTTTAAACACGTGTAAGTTATTACTGTTGTATCTTAGATGCAACTTTTCAAAGACTCTATTCTGATTGATGGTTGTAATGGTGCTTGAGGGAAAGCTGTGTTTCTCCAAAATACCCTGTGTTTGAGAAGCATCAGACTGAAAGTTATTTGGCTGCAATTCATAGAAACAAAAAACCTTGAATCCATTTTTTTCAGCCCAATGTCAGGCTGTAAATGCCCCAACTTCAGGCCCAATGGAATACGCAGGTTCCATTCTCCAGGCTGCAGGGCCTTTGGCAAGTTGCAGGACTTGCCTGTAAAAATGTGTCTTTTCCATGGTGACGTTCAGGGACTGAGACTCGGAGCTCCGGTTCCAGCAGATCCGGCGTGCGATTTTCCTGGTTGGCAGCGCTTCGGGGGCCTGCCGAGAGTGGTGGAAGCTACGGAGAGGGCTGGGGTGGGGGGACTTCACAGAGGGACCCCCTTTTCTACACTCCTGGTGGATGCTCACCTGCCCTGTGTGGGCGCTTCTGTGGGACAGGGCGGTCACCACCTCACGAAGCAGCCTGCCCCTTTTCAGCCTAATGACAGGTGTTCATAAGGGGAATAACAGACCCGCAGTGGGAACCGTTTGCAAAGCACCTCGGAATGTAGTATTTCTCCGCAGTTGTTCCAGATGATTCGGAACTAGCCAGAAGAACAAAAGCTTGGGGAATAGCTTATCTCAATTGTCTCTGTCTCCTTCAGAACACCTAGAGCCTTGACGTCAGGGCGTGTTTCTTGAGGGGCCTCGTGGACACTCTTCCCACCCTCCCACCTTCCGGTGGCCCGGGGTCCTTCCGCAGCAGGGGCGTGGCTTCTGCGCAGACCGCGTGGGTGGGTCACAGCTTGGGGACCGGTTGGCTCCCAAACTCCATAGCTGGTCCAAGGAGGAGGATGCCCAGGAGTCCAGGAGAGCTCGGAGCATTATGTGGACACCTGAAATCGGGGTCACCACTTTAGTGAGACTAACTTGCCAGAAACTGAGTCCCCCGCCCATTTTAAAAAACTTTTAAAAGGAGTGAATGAATCAATCCATGTTTAATCCAAACAGCTGTAGGTTTACAGAAAAAGCGTGCGGGTAGTAGAGTGCTCCCATCCGCTCCCCTACAGTTTTCCCTGTTGTTAACTTTTTGCTTTCGTATAGTACCTTAGTAACAGGCAATGAAAGAATATTATTATAATTTTACTACTAACTATAGTCCATAGTTTTACATTAAGCGTCCCTCTTTGTGTTGTGCAGCCATCTGGTTTTCTAAAGAAACTTTATTCTGGTGACGTATATATAACCTAAAACTTCCCATTTTATCCACGGTCAGTTATACAATTAAGCAGCATTAATCGCAGTCATAGTATTGTGCCACCATCACCACCATCTGCTACCAAAACTTTTCCACCACCCCGAACAGAAACCCTGTAGCCGTTAAGCATTAAGTCCCCATTCCCCAAGGCCCCTGGCCCCCGACCCCTGGTAAGCTTTATTCTAGTTTCTGACTTTATGAATTTGCATATTCTAATTATTTCATACCAGTGATATCCTACAACATGTGCCCTTTTGTGTCTGGCTCATCTTACTCGGCATGCAGTCTTCAAGGTTCACCCAGATTGTCGCATGGAACAGAACGTCACTCCTTTTTTATGGCTGCGTAATATTCCCTCGGAGCCTCCTGCTTCAGCAGCCTTCTCTGTTGAACACAGTGAATTGCAGAGACTGGGAAGCCTTGTGAAGGGCCTACAGTTCTCCTTCACAGTCTTGGCTCAGGGGGATTCCAAACCCAGATGAGCGCAGTGATGCCTTAGAATTCACTTCCTTGTAACTTCTCCTGGTTCTGCTCCCCGGAGAAACGGGAGAGAAGGCCAAGGCAGAGGTAGTCCTCCCTGAATGAATCCTTCCTCCAAGGAGAAAACAATTTAGGCCACTTCCTGGTGGAGCAGAGTGTGTGATGAATACAAGCAGCTTGCAGGGACCAAGGGCCTCATGTTTGGCGGGTCTTGAGCTACTAAGAATAACAGCAAGTGCTTGAATGGAATTTAGAAAGAGCCGGGCCCTTGGAGAGCACCTATATGCATGTATTTTAATTCAAGCCTTATAGTCCTAAGACAAGTGTTATTAGTCTAATCATTGTACAAGTAAAGAAACTGAGGCACAGAGAGGTTAAGTAGGTTGCCGTATCACACAGTAGCAAGTAGTAGAGTGGGCCTTGAACTCCGACCCTTAACTACTTCTGTAAGATTTTACCATGTGCTAACTCAGGGGTCAGACTCATTTCCACTTTTTTTTTTTAAACAGCTTTGTTGAGATATGAGTCACAGAGTCACATGCCAAACGGTTCAACTATTTCATGTGCCTGATTCAGTGGGCTTCAGCATATTCACAGAGCTGTGCACCATCACCACAGCTGCTTGAAGATCATTTTCATCACCCCGGAAAGAAACTCCCAACCCAGTAGCAGCCAATCCCATTTAGGCCCCTTCCCCTGGCCACCACGAACCTACTTTGCATTTCTGGGGTTTACCCACAGGCATTGCGTGTAAGTGGAATCCTACAGTATGCGTCGTTGCTGCTGCCTTCTTTCACTTAGCGTAGTGGTTTTGTTTTTGCTTTCTAATCATGCAGAAAATAGAGGTCCATACTCCCTGCCCCCCCATTATTAACACCGGTGCTAGTGTGATACATTTGTTACAGCTGATGAAGGAGTATTGTTATAATTGTATATTAACTGTGGTCATGGTTTACCTTAGGGTTCGGTGTGTTGTGCAGTCCTAAAACTTTAAAAAAATGTTTAGTCTAGTAATATATAAAAATACATATATGTATATAAATATATATATATATAAAACCTAACATTTCCCCCTTTTAACCACATTCAAATACGTATCGTGATATATAATTTATATGTCATGTTTTCAAGGTCATTTCCAGCTCTTTGTTCGGGCTGGTTCCACTGCCCGGAGGCCCCTTCCCCTGGCTGGGGTGGGGAGACGTGCCCTCTCTGCTGTGTCTCCATACCCTGGCCAGGTTCTGGAGGAAGCTGTACGTTGTCTGAACTTTGGCAAGCACTTAGCCTCTCTGAGCCTCAGTTTCTTCTTCTGTGAAATGGGCATAAACCCGTCCCTGCTTCCTGAGGTTGTCCTGAGGATTAAAGTAGATAACTGGATCCGTGCATCCCCCCAGCCCCCAACTATGGCCACTCCGAGGGGGCAGCAGGACACATACCTGTTAGCTCATGTGCACTGCTCAGTGTTCTGGGGGGGGAGACATCATAGTCCCCACCCCCAGGGAGGAGGCCCAGGACCGTCCCCCAGGCCCAGGGAATGGGGCTTGCCTCCCTGCCACCCCTGGCATGGCTCCTCGGGGCCGCCTGCGTCCGGGGACAGGAGCTGGTGCAGGAAGGAGAAGCCGCAGGAGGCCAGGTGGGCAGTGGGGGCTCCCGGGAGCCTGGGGCCCCGAGCCAGACGTGGGCCATCTGGGGTTTTCTTGTCCTACTGGGGAGTGGACACTGATGTGGCGGTGGGCCAGGGGAGGGAGCACGGCCAGAGCAATGCCTGCCTTGGGGTGGGGGCACTGGGTGTGGGCTGCTCGGGCCCCAGGTGCATCCTGGGGGCTGGGCCTGGCCAGGTGAGGATGGAGGGATTCGGCCTCACAGACCCGAGCCTCGGGCCCACCCCTTCTCGCTGCTTTCCCTTGGCAGTACAGGTGGGGAAACTGAGGCAAGAGAGAGGAAGGCCACACTGTAAATGAGCAAAAGGCCTCGGCTGGGGGTATCCTTGAGTAACACCACCCACCATTCCATGGGGTCCTCCTGCCTCCTGCACCTCCCTCTCCCAAGCCAGCCCCTCCCCCTCCCCGTCCCCCTCCCCCCACCGCTCTTTGTCACAACCACCCACCCACTTTTGGTTCAGCGTCTTAATTCTTTTCTACTAGAAGGCAGTATTTGATCGATTAGGATAATGGAAGTGTTTCTCTGCCACAATGCTGACCAAAATTTATCAGCTTCCCTGGTGCGGGGCTCGGGACACCAGCCTCGCTGGGGTGGGGTGGGGTGGGGGTGG
>PVIY010016175.1:34444-52323 GCA_004026745.1 Myrmecophaga tridactyla | reverse complement strand
GGCCCACGGACACGGTCAGGAGGCACGCTCTGGGCTCATTAATCACGAATCTGGCTATGGCAGCTCCCCTTTTATGGCTAAATGGTTCAAGAGGCTTAAAAATAGAGCAGAAGGCAGATTTCCCACATCAGACCCTTCAACCACAGCTGTCTCCATGGGTGCAGGAAGATGGGAGGGAGAGGCTGGGTCCCCAGGTGAGGGGCTTGGCCTCTGACCCCCAGGCCTGGGCTGAGGCTCCTGCGGGCTGTGACAGTTGACAAACACCCTGAGGACACGGGCAGCCAGGACCATTGCCTCCAGGCCGAGCTCTGGCCTTACCCCCTCTCCTGTGCCCAGACGACTGACCGATCTGCAAATGACAACACGATGTGGCAAGCAGGGAATGGGGGGTGCGGCTTCCCAGAGGGGCCCCTGGAGCCAGAAGTGGGCGGGCCCCTGGCCTGGGAATGGGAAGCTGTTAGATGAGGGGCCAGGAGGGGGAGGGCAGGGCTTCGCCCACCCTGGACCACCCAGCCTTCTCAACCCCTCCCTCCCGCCCTGTCCACCTTGCCTCTTTCATGGCACCCCTCCTTCCTTATCCTGTTGAGGTGTACTACATGAACAGCAAAGCGTGTAAAGTGCAAAAGGGCACACATCCTCAGCGGAGGGTGGGATCTGTTTGCACACACACACGCCCCTGTGCAGCCACCAGGCAGGTCAAGCTGTGGGGGTGGGGGGCGCCCTCCCGGGCCACTACCCACCCCACCTCCCCCTACCTCCCTGCACCGCTAGGTCTGCTTTCTCTTTACGGTGCAAAATGCCCACGATGGGTGCAGCATGTTCTCTGGCCCACTGAGGAGCCATCCTTTGGAAGGACGGACCCCGGTTTTCCATGGACAGGTGGGCTGTTTCCAGCTGGGGCCATCAGGTATATGGCAGCTGTGGACACCTCGTGCCCGTTTTGGGCTGGTGAGCAGGTGGGGCACTCTGTCCCGGGCCCAGCTCCCTCAGCGCCTGCCCCGGGGGGCTCGGCTCCTTTTCTCTGAGCTCAAGGAACCCCCGGGGACGCCATGGGCCACCACACACCCTCACGTGGCGGGACGGTCTTGTCATGTTTTTCAGCAACCACAGAAACTCGGTGGCTGGAGTCAGCCGCAGCTGGGGGTCGGGGGAGAAGGAAAGGAGGGAGGAGAGAGGAGGGAGGAGGAAGGAAAGGGGAGAAGGAAAGGAAGGAGAGCAGGAGGGAGAAGTCAGGAAAAGAAACGAGGGAGGAGTGGAGGGGGGAGGAAGGCGAGAAGGAAAAGGAGGGAGAAAAGGCTACTTTCCAGGGAAACGTGATTATGCGTCGGGCAATGTGGGAAGGTCTTTGCACCAGGTCAATCTTCATTAGAGGTTCTGGGGTGGGAGTGGGACTCTCCTCACTTTACGGATGCGTCACTGGGGCAGCGGGAGGCACAGTCACTTGCAGGCCGGCCGTGGACGCAGGACTTAAGCCCAAAGTGTCGCCATATACCTGATATACCTGATATCACATATAGCTGCCATATACCTGATGGCCCCAGCTGTCAGTCACCATGCCACATCTATGCTGCCCCGAAGCCCTGGGATGACGATGTGCAGGTGGCCACAGCCAGTCACAGGCTGCAGAAAAGGGGGGAAGATGGGAAGGAAGCAGGGCGGGGAAGGAAGGGGCCTCGGGCATGAGATGCACAAGGGTGCGCTTTGTTTCCTGTTCCTGAAACCCACTGTGACCACCCCTCCCAGCCCCGGACACCAGACGGACCTGCCCAGAACCCACTCGGCAACTTGCGAAGCCACCCGAGTCTGAGCACAACGGACAAGTGTGCGGAGGCAAAACAACTCCAATTACAAGCAGAAAGGGCGCTGCTGACCTGTTGTCTGCTGCGAGAAGGAAACGGAGGCAGACTCGTCTGAACCGCACGTTCAGCCCTGGCACAGGCCTGGCCCGAGACCCGACAGGTCCCATCACGTCGGGCTGACTCACCCTTTCCAGAAGGTACCAGCCCGCACTGACCCAGGCCGGGAACGGCTCTATGGGGCCAGCGTTGCCACGGCTGGTCTCCAACATGCCGAGGCTGGCGGCCTGGCCTACGTGGGAGGCTGTGTGGCCAGAGGCGGCACTGGGGGGCCACACTGAGGTCACTCTGTCGGCGATTTCTGCCCTGCACGTTTTCTAGGCTAACGCCAGCTCTTCCTCAAGGCACACAACTGGGGGATGTGATCCTGTCACAGCCACAAGAACCTGTGCAGGTGAACAGGTCTTTTCTGGGAGAGGAAAAGAAATACAGGCTTTCCCTGCAGGTGTGGGGCTAAAGCGGGCCTGCCTTCCACGGGGGAAGTTTAGGTACGAAATTTTGGGTAAACTCATCAATCACAAAAGGCTCAGCAAAGGCAGAAGGTGTCTCTTTAAATTCTCATCAAAACGTCCTTGCTAGGAAGCACGTATGTTATGTCACCAGCCGGTGGTCTCACCTGCGAGGTGGGGGAACTGCCAGGGGATATATCAAGCAGTAGTTCCTGAGGGTTCTCCAGCATTACCTCTGTGTGATGGGTAAATTCCATTTCACTTTACTAGGAAGCTAGAGGGCCATACCACCTATAATTGCCCCCACCCCGCCCCCACAAACATCCCATCCCCTCTCCTATCTGCTTCATATTTTACTCATCATGGGACACTCTATGCATTTTACTTCCTTATCTTGTTCTCCACCTGGCTTTCCCACAACGAGGAAGATTCCACGAGGGTCAGGATGTTGTTTGCACACAGCACATAGTAGGTGCTCAGTGCTGCAAACGCTGACGTCTCTTGAGCTCCTACTGTGTGTCAGACACTGTGCTAAATGGTTCTCACGCACCCTCTCGTTACTGGGAAGAACAAACCAGATTTTATTTCATTCAGCCTGTTCCTCACACTTTCCAAAATTGGGAAAACAGCTCATGATAAATAGGGTCTTTGAAGATGTGATTGGTTAAGATGAGACAAAACTGTATCAGGGTGGACCCTGCATCCAATATGACTGGTGTCCTTATAAGAAGGGGAGTCCTGGACACAGACAGAGGGGAGAATGCCAAATGACGACTGAGGCAGAGAGCGCCAAGGTTCACCGGCAAGCCCCTGCCAAAACCAGGAAAGAGGCGGGGAACAGAGGCTTCCCTACAGACGACTCTAGAGGGAGTGTGGCCCCACTGACCCCTTCTCTCCACACTTCTGACCTCCATAACTGTGAGGCAATAAAATTCTGCTGGTTTAAGCCATCTGGCTTGTGGCACTCTCTATGGCTGCTTTAGGAACCTAAAACAAGCACCTACCAGATACCTACTCATTCACTTGTCAGCATTTTCTCCAAGAATAAAGGTAGCCTGGAATCCCTTTGCTTCAGGACCTCGTGGGGAATCAGACACATCTGTAGCTTGTTAGAATTCTGTGGGTGTAATATGTGCAGATAGGGAGGTAGAGGAGCCCTGGAGAAGATGGGACTAATTTCTCCCACTTCCTGGAAGGATTGTTCGAGAAGCCTTCAGAGAGGATAGAACATTTGACTTGGGTTTTGAAGGGTGAATATGAGTTTATCAGGCAGAGACGGAGATGAATCAGAAAAACTGGCTAGATCCAGATTATGAAGTGCTTTGAAAGCTAAGCTGAGGTGCCTGTGTTCCCATGGGGCCTCAAAGGGGTTCAATTCCCTTAGGGGGTAAGGCATCAGTAAGCTAGTGCATTTGAGAGCTTACTGGCTTATAAATAGAGAACCAAGGGACTGCTCCCAAGGACTGCTGGGCTATGTGCCTCTCAACAAAGTGAGCCCTGAATAATCATCGCTTTCTTTTATCAATGTTGCTACTATAATAGTGACAACCTGCCATCATCCTCTAATGAAGGAACAGAATGCTTTGCTTTTCTATTAGGTCTCTCCTAGGACACAAAGGACATGATGTGCTTTTTGCCACTTCCATAAAAAGCATTTCTACACCTCGCTCTATCAAAATAGTAATAGACAAGTTGGTTTATCCATTTCAGCATCCCATTTACCCAGTGGTTCCCAAATCCTATCTCTGAACAAATCTGGACGGGTTAGGTCCTGAAGACAGAAGGGTGGGCATAGACAACACCATTCACTGCAAGGGGCTATTTAGACCTACACATATCCCAAATTTTTTTTTTTTTTTGAAAAAGACAGATGCATGAATAAATAAAACATAACAAATCACAAAAGCCAGAGAGGGGAGCAATGAAATTTGAGTGTCAGAATGCCTGTTTGTTTGATCATTCATTCATTCAACAAACATTCCTTGGTACCTTCGCTGGAATGGACAATGGAGCACAAACAGAGTGGAGCATATGATTACAATGTGCTGACATAAAGGCTACAAGAGGGGTGCTGAGTCCCCAGTGGAGATAGCGTAGAACACTGCTCAGAGTGGAATACTGAGACCTGCCTGAGTAGGAGTTTGCTGGGCCAAGGAGCAGGAACGGTGTCCTAGGCAGAAGGAAAAACACGTTCAGGGCGTGATGGGAAGTGGGGAGTGTCTGCAGCGTGGAGTTTATGAGGCAAGAGGCTGAGGGATGAGACCAGAGAGCCAGGCTGTTTTGCGAAGTGCTGCAAAAGCCGCGCTACAGGGGTGCATATTTTTGTCCTGTGGCTTTGGCCAGACGGAGAGGCTGGCTGAGAGCTGGAGAGCTGGATGCAGTAGGACAGGTGGGATTCTCCTCCAGCTCATTCCTGACAGGGATGCAGAACGTCCGAGGTCCAGGGAAGAGGGCTCATCGGGAGGTGCTACATCACGGGGCATCTGCAAGTTCTAGTTTGTGGTGACCTTCTCTGCCAAACGTCTTGAGGTATCAGAAGCCTCTGCTCTTCCATACCAGGGATCAGAGAAGTGTCTCATGTGCAGGAGGGCAGCCTCCATCCTTGGGGAGAAGCATCAGTTACCGGACAGAGAGGGAGGCAAAGAACTGAGGTCTTAGAGGACACCTTCAAAGGCCATTTCCAGAACAGAAACTCACCCAGGTCTCTAATCACAAGTAGGCACTTTAGACGCTGGATGACCTGGGTGGCCTGTACAGGGTGAACCGGGACTTATTTCCAAGGGCACACTCTCCTTCGGCGGAGGACCCGACATGAGTCTTCGGAGGCTGCTGCAATCAATCCCTGTCGATGGCTCTTAACATCGGATCGGGTTCCGCAAAAACCTCTCCAGCCCCTGTAGGTGACAGCAGGGTCGTTCGGCCAGAAGGAGGGAAGGTTTTCTTTTGTTCGCAGATAGACATATGAAATACAAACGCTGGCTTGTCACACAGCTCAAAATAAATAATCTAAAAACGGGATTAAGAACCTGTTTCCTTAAATCCACAACTTCCCTAATAAAAAAAAGAATCTGCTTCCTGAGCTTCAGACTCACAGTTTAGTCATTTGTCAAATATTTGTGAGCATTTCCTGCGTGCCACGAGAGTGCTCCCAATGCATGCTTAGTGTTGGGGACATGTCATTAAACCAAACAGATGAGATCCCCTCATGGTCATGGGGTCTTCACTGGCGTGGAGGCCTTACCTTCTACCAGGGGCCTGCTGGGCGCTGCCATCTTGATGTCCTCCAGACAGCTCAAGGTCACCACACAATGGCCTCTCTCTGCTGTCTCCTGGGGCCTGGACTGGGGCAACCACGTCTACCAGTTGTCCACACTCAAAACTTAATGCATAGTCCGAGTCACTGTCTCTAATGCTTGACTCTAGCCATTGGGTCCAGAGAAAGGAAAGGGCACCCCAATCAGCCTCAACTGGAGGTGACAGTAAAAAGCAGAGGTGACGAAGCAATAGGCCTCCTTCTGGGATGTGGCCACTCCACTGTGCATCTTTGACCCGATCGTAGGAAACTCTTCTGACCATGTTCATTGAGTGTTGGGCCTTCTTTTTCCACAGTGACAAGCTTTCCCAATGATTTATTTTTAAAGAATTCCTATTAAGCCAAGGATGGGTGTTCAAAACCTTATAAGAATAGATTGGTGGCCGACTGCATTCAGGGTCAAAGAACAGAACCTCCCTCACTGCCGTCTGGGAGCACAGCTGTCCAAGAGATCCCAAGCCCCAACCTCAGGGAAGTACTGGTGACACAGGGAGGAGTTGCACAGACTCGAGGCCCAGCACTTTCCCAGCCTGCCCACCATCCACAGGGGGACAAAGGGGTTACACAACCTAGAGGCTGGCAGAAACCCGTCTGCAGCTCCGGGAACAAGTCCGTCTTTCACGGCCCAGCCAGGCGGCCAAGGTCAGAGGCAACACAAGCCAGAGCTTACCCTCCAAGTGCCAAGGGCCTTTAGAAAAACTGAAATAGAAACACCCCCTCTTTCCTAGCTTTAAACAGATGTGACAGAATATCTTTCGCCCTTTTCCTGATGACATAATCACTGCTCATAGCATCCCCTGCTGCACCCTGCCACCATCAGGAGCTACTGAACGGTGGAGAGCTACTGGTCCCTGTACAAAATGCCCCCAGTGGCTGCGCATCCTGCACTTCTCTTTTCTTTTTCTTTCCACTGTTGTTTTCTTTTTGTCCCCAGTCTCCAGGCTGTCAGTGCTCCCTTTTCTCTGAGGGACAGCACAGCAGCCCATGCAAGACACCCACTTCCTAATTTCTTAGAAATTGGTGTTGGAAACCCAAGCAATACACTTGTCAGAACTGTATCCAGTGGGGGCACCAGCTGCCCTCCTGTAAATGGAGCCCGTGGGCACCAGACAGGCCAGCGACCACCCTGCTGGGTGCCTCTTCCTGGGGATCTGGGCTGTGCTTGCGAGCAGGGCGTTTGCTGGAGGCACAGGGTTTTCTTCCGGCTACTGGCAGCAAGGGCCACTGCGGACTCTAAGATCAGCATCCTTACAACCGAAAACCGTTCCCGTTGAGCACCAGGGAGCAATTAAAAGCCACTTCCTGCCTTTTAGGGTAGGGCTGTGATTCTGAGAGCCGCCCGCTCCATTCCCCATGCCAGCCCTGCCTGCCCTGCTCCAGCCAAGTCCAATAAGCGACTTGAAAAGTATCCCTAAGGCCGGGTGAGCCTCAGAGCGATCAGGCTGCACTGGCAACTTGGCAAACGAACATTGTGGGAGGGATTTCTGGGGGCACTGGGCTGAGTGCAAGGATGTTCCTCTATGTGGGAAGCAGCCGCTCGGGGAGGGGTCTCCAGGCCCTGTAGGAAAGAGGCAAATGGCAGGCGCTAAAGAGCTGTGGGCCCTTTTGTGAGAACATTTGTGCTCCAGAGTCAGATTCCCTGGGTTCAAATCCCAGCTCTGCCACTTGGAGCTGTTTGACCTGACACAAGTGACTTTGTATTGCTCGGTGCCTTAGTTTCCCCATCTGTATCTACCTCAGGGCTTTACTGTGAAGATTAAAGAAGACTGCTTCCTAAAACGTTACGCTCAGCAATTCCACTCCTAGGTATCTACCCCGAAGAACTGAAAACAGAGGCTCACACAGATACAAGCACACACCTGTTCACAGCAGCACCATTCACGATAGCCAAAAGGTGGAGGCAACCCAAATGCCACTGACAAGCGGGTAGATAACCTAAGTGCAGTCCATCCATACCATGGAGTATTATTTGCCAAGAAAAGGAATGACATGCTTATTGACAGATGCTACACAATGTGGACGAACCTCAAAAACATGGTGCTGAGTGAAAAGAATTAGGCACAAAATGTCACATACTACGTGATTCCATTTATATGAAATACCCAGAATAGGTAAAGCCATCGGGACAGAAAGGAGACAGGTGGCTGCCAGAGCCGGGGGAGGGGAGAAAGGGGGAGGGGAGAAAGGGGGAGTGAATTCCTAGCAGGTATGGGCTCTCCTCTGAGGGTGATGAAAATGCTTTGGAGCTAGAGAGAGGTGGCGGACGCACACATAGTGAGCATACTCAGTGCCGCTGAGCCATTCACCTCAAAAATGGTCCATTTTGAAATCAGAAGGAAAGAGACGATAAAGACTGAGATGGTATAATCTAGGAATGCCTAGAGTGTCTAATGATAGTGACTAAATGTGCAGATTTAAAAATGTTTCTGCATGAGGAAGAACAAAGGAATGTCAATAATGCAGGGTGTCGAAAATAGATGGTAATTAATGTTTTAAAACTTTGACTCATGTGTGAGACGAGCAAAAAATGTTTATTTGGTATAGAATTTATATTTTGACTAGTGCATTTCCTAATATAACTTATGTGGACAGCTTAATCAAACACCATAGTACTTGGAACCTTGCATAGGGCATGAGATTTTGTAGGTTTGTCCAGAGTGATGCCCTGATAAATCCCAGAGCAATCTAAACAGTGAATAGGGAAGTATTTGCAGAGTCCCCTAGGGGGAATGGGGAGAAAGGGAGAAAATTCAACTTCCCCAAGTGGAGAATTCTTGATATTCTCACAGGCAGTGGGGACAGCCAAAGCAATAGGCCGAGCCTCCAATCTTGGGGTTTGTTCATATGAAACTTAACCCCACAAAGGATAGTCTAAGCCTACTTAAAATTAGGTAATTTTAAGAGTCACCCCCAAGAGAACCTCTTTTGTTGCTCAGATGTGGCCTCTCTTTCTCGGCCGACACAACAAGCAAACTCACTGCCTTCCCTCTCTCTATGTGGGACATGACTCCCAGGGGTGTGGACCTTCCTGGCAATGTGAGACAGAAATCCTAGAATGAGCTGGGACTCAGCATCAAGGGATTGAGAAAACCTTCTTAACCAAAAGGGGGAAGAGCGATATGAGACAAAATAAAGTGTCAATGGCTGAGAAATTCCAAACAGAGTCAAGAGGTTATCCTGGAGGTTATTCTTACGCATTAAATAGGTATCACCTGTTTAGTTAAGGTGTAAGGGAGAGGCTGGAGGGAACTGCCTGAAAACGTGGAGCTGTGCTCTGGTGGCTCTGTTTTTTGAAGATAATTGTATGATGATATGGCTGTTGCAGTGTGACTGTGTGATTATGAGACCTTTGTGTCCAATGCTCCTTCTGTCTACCTTATTGACAGACAAGTAAAACATACGGATTAAAAATAAATAAATAATAGGGGGAACAAATGTTAAAAAAAAAATGGTCCATTTTACGTGAGTTTAAAAAAGAAAAGAGCAAAATGATGGAATGGTAGCCCATGACAAACTCTGGGATCTGTAGCTACTTGTTGAAGAGTGCTTTGAAAACTATTGCTTTTTTTTTCTTTGCTTTGTATACATGTTATACATAAGAAAAGTTAGAAAGAAAACGGATGGATGGATGAACAGAATGATAAGGCAGATGCAGCAATATGTTTCATCTATGCTGGGTCTGGGTATCTGGGGGTGTGAGAGGCTGGGGTTCACTGTATGGGGTTTGTATGATTTTTTGCAATTGTCCTGTAAGCTTGAGATTGTTTCAAAATAAAAAGTTAACCCCCCACCCCAAAAAAAGAAAAAAGAGCAGAGCTGAGCCTGGCACCCAGCGGGGACCCCCTTCTCAGCATCTCAGGCTCCCTGCCCACCCAACAGGGCTGTTGAGGGCACTAAGTGAGGTGATGGTGCAAAGGGCAGGACACAGTGCCTGCTGCGAGCATCAACACTCAATCCGAGACAGTAAAGGGGAAGGGCAAGAGGTGGTGGATGTGGGGAGTTTGGAGGTGGTCAAAGGTCAGGGATCACGTGTGAGAGCCAATAAAGCAGGGGTGTCCAAAGGCAGAGGGGAGCACCCTCCTTTCCTCTCGTCACCCGCCCCTGCTCACAGCGATCCTAAGGGGCAAGGAACTCTCAGGGCCCAAAGATACAGGTTTGGTTCTACCACAAACATGCTTTGCTCAAAAGACAACCTGAGGGCGGTGCAACGGTGGCTCAGTGGCAGAGTTCTCGTCTGCCATGCCGGAGACACGGGTTCGATTCCCAGAGCCTGCCCATGCCAAAAAAAGAAAAAAAGACAACCTGAGCCCTCTCTGCCCCAGCTTAGTACTTTGCAAACCTGTCATATCATTTAATTTTATCTCTTCAAATGAAATGTTACTGGGACCCCCCTGTGTGAGACACTCAGGAGGAGTGGTCCTGGGGAGGCTTGGGCTGCTACCCCACCGGCCCTCCCTGCTCCCTCTTGTTCAGCAACAATCTTGAAGGCCCCATTTCCTTCCACTTTCCTAGTGAGACACCCAAGAACTAGCCCAGCCAGTCTCTGCTGGGTTCCTCCAGGTGAACCTTGTCCACAGAGAGGCAGAACTGCTGTGCAGTGAGAAGTCACCTCCTGAAGTCTGGAGGGCTGAGAGGGGGTGAGGAGAAAGGGACTGGGGCTGGGGGTAGCTCAAGAGGACTGAGCTAGGACTCAAGGGTGCAAGTCAGAGGGACGGACCTTGGCAGAGCAGAAAGGCCTCCGAAACCCCTCCAGGCTGCCCGAGGGCAGGCAAGGAGCCTCAGCGTGTCCAGACAAAGCCTGGGTCTTGGGCTGGCCTCCTCCCACCCCATCCTCATCGTCCTCCTAGTTGCTAAAAGACCCTTCACCATCCCCGCAAGAGCCCTAAGAGGCAGACGGCACCATCCCTGTTTCACTGCAGGAGAAGCTGAGGCACAGAGGTCAGGATGCTTGCCCTAAGGTCAACTTCAATTCTTGACCTGAACCCAAGATTTTATGAAGGAGGAAAACAGAGGCTCAGAAGAGGGGAGCTGCTTTCTGGAGTAAACACAGCCAAGCCAGTCTGGGACGGCTCTTCTGGACGAAAAGAGTCCAGTGCTTCTCCTACCGACGGGCCGAGAGGCCAGCCAGCGCCGAGGGCCAGGGTGAGGGGTCTGCCGTCGATGTCCACAGCCCGCATGGGTTCCCCACAAGGGAAAGTCCCAGGTGTCCCCATGCCAACAGGCCGGGAATGACATCATGCACGTCAGCTGGCCTGCTCCATGCACAGTTCGTGCTTTCTGGACTGAAGGCAGCACTGGGAAGGGTGGGGAAAATTCACAAGGACAGTTCTTCTCAACGAGGGCTCCAAGGAACTCCAACCCCAAGGGGGATTTTTCAGATGAAAAGAAAAAAGAGGGGTCCATGGATAAATACACGAGAACCGTCTCTCTGTTGTTCCCCTCAGGGTAGCAGGTTATAGACCCTGAGACATCCTGCAGCCGAGAATGCTGTCTACACCACTTCCACACCCACACCACAGAACCTGTGTGCTTTGTTTACACTGCTGCTGTGTTTGCTGGTCACCGGCACACCGATTCACATCCTAGAGCAAAACCCATTTCACGAAATGCCCAACTAAGATTTTCATCAGGGAGGGGGTGGGGTAGACAGTGGTAACTTCCGCTTTGGGACAGAGGAGAAATCTTTGTCCACCACAGGGAAAAGCTCATTCCCCTTCATGAGGGACTGTGGTGGCATTGCCTCAGCTCCTGGATAAAGTGCCAGCTGAGGCCCCGACCACTGGGTGCCGGGCTCGCGCTCAGTCTCACCTCCTGCCACCCTCCCTCCTCCACAGGCGAGGACCTGAGTGGGGACAAACCCTCTTGTGCTGAGTGTTCAGGATCCCATTCGGTGCTCTGTGCCTCTAACGACAGACACCCCGTCAGCCCCCAGAGAAAGCCCAGATAAGCAGCACCTAAGCTCCCCAGGAAGGGGAGATTTTCAGGGATTAGAAAAATCATGCTCATTTCCCTGAATTGGTTCAAGACAGAAGGGGCATGTGGTGAGGGAGCTGGCGAGGCCATGGAAACAGGAGTGAATTCAGCACCATGGAGTGCCCACCTCACAGATGAGAAAACTGAGGCTTCTGGCCCAACTCAACACTCTTGGGGTTCCCTGCTCTGAGTCACCCTGTCGGGTCCCAAGCTCCTGCAGCTGAGAAGGGTGAAGGGGAGACTTGACTCCTGGGCTCTCAGCTGCTCACGATACTCGGCCTCTCATTTTCACTCTTCACTGCTGTCACGTCACAGTAACTCAAGCATCCTCAGGGGATCAAGGATGTCAAGGCAAGGAGTGGCTCCCAGCTGGAGCCTCCTGGGCCCGGGGCGTGTTTACTCGGCACTAATGGATGAAATCGGTCTGGCGGGACCTTCCTTCCTGGGGACCCAGCTCTTCCCCTGGAGACCCAGTGGCTCGACTCGGGGAATGTTTTCTGTTCCCTGCAGCCATGCATCACCCTCACTCCCAGGCTTCCCAGAAAAGCTGGGCCAGCAAAAGCCTTGGAAGAGACTTCAGTCTCCGCTGGGGGATGCAGGGAGGAGAGGAAGGGGGCAGTTGCCAAGGTCAGTTCGGCCCAAGTCAGCTTCTCAGCAAGATTCCAAGAACGCCAGATCCTCAGAGGAGCTGCAAGGTCCCCGCCGCACCTTTGTGTGACTTTGGCTCAACTGCCAAACTTCTCTGGGCCTCAGTTTCCTCCTCTGTTACAAGGAGACACTAATGGGCACTTGGTACAATAAGGGGCCCCTTCACCAGGTGCAGGCGAAATGAGATAATCCAGGTGAAGTGTTCAGCACGTGCTGGGGGAGCACACAGTAGGTGCTCAGGCCATCTCAGGTATGGTGTTATAGATCAATGTACTCCCTTTAGAATGTTCTGGAAGCAGCAGGACATGCCTCTTTGAACCCACTACCTCCTCCGTGGATTGGGGACAGAGTGGATCCCCTCTCAAGGGGCCACAAGGATGGACTGAGAGGGCTCTTGGTGAGCAGCAAAGCCCTGTACGGATGTCCCTCCAGTGACCGCCTGCCAAGCACTGACTTTGCACTGGATCCTGGGGGTACGGCAGGGACAAGGCCATCCTCACCCATATGCACTTACGTCTGGGCCACCTTTGTACTTGGTGTCAGGGCCAAGCAAGCTGAGAAGCGATCTTTTATTTCTATGACAGCTCCCCTCTCTTGGCCCAGAGCCCCCCAAGAGCAGCGATGGGACCTGTATCCCCAGCACCTGCTCCCAGGTGGGTGGCATAATAAGCAAAGGTAAGGAAATTGAAATGGAAGCCTCCCCTTAAAGAACCACCTGCCGGCTCCTCCTCCCTCTTTTTTTTTTTTTAAATTTGCATATGGGCAGGAGGCACCAGGGATGGAACTCCAGACCTCCAGCACGGCAGGTCAGGTCGGAGCTCTGCCCGCTGAGCCACGGCAGCCGCCCTCCCTCTTTTTGTTAATGACTGACAGCTTTGCAACTTGTCCAATACCAAACACCACCGCCTTTTCCAGGTGGGCTACATGGACACCAGGGACACGGGCCAGGCACTGCCCAGGCTGAGCTCGCAGGTGCTGCCCAGTCCCGCCAGTGGCCAGGACCCCCCACGTTCTCCCGCTTGCCAGGGAAAGGCCCCTTGACCAGGCATCGGGTCATGCCAGGCCCCGGGGTGGCCCAGAGGTGGCCGGGAGGAAGGACTGCAGGTGGGGAGGGTGGCCGAGGGAGGCTGGCCGTCTGTGGGGTTCCCGGGAGATCTGAGGAGGAAGGCAACGTGACGCCCAGCTGCGGCAGGACACTGGGGGAGGGACAGAAGCCCCGTGGGCCCCCTGCTCTCTCGGGGCCTCCTGGAGAGCCGGCCGTCCACCCCAGCACAGCCCAACAGAACATTCTACACTCACGGAAAAGTCCCCGTTCAAGACGGTGGCCACCAGTCAGGCGGCTGCTGAGCACTTAAAGTGGGGCCTGTGCCACTGAGGGATTATGACTTTTTAAGCTCACTTAATTTTACTGAATTTTAACTCTAATCTGAACAGCCACCTGTGGCCATGGCTACTGTATTGGGCAGCTCAGGGCCAGAGGCTGGCGGTTAAGCTTATGATCTGGGGATTAAACTGCACACCCAGGATAGCAGCAAAGAGCGCAGGGCAGACGAAGGCAAGCACCCCAGAGTTCTGCCCTCGCCTGCACGAGCCCCACTCTGCCCCAAGGCCCGCAGGCTCACACTCGTGACCCTGGAAGTCTGGGTCAAGCACTGAGCCCTGCGCCTCCCGTGCATTAACTCCCATCACAGCACAGGAGACGGGAGGGGGAAGTGCCATCACGGTGCCCATTATACAGATGAGGAGACTGAGGTTTGGAAAGCGGGGCTCACGGGATCTGAACTCACGTCTGAGTGGTTCCGGAGCTTTGACCACCGACCTACAGCCAGAGCCCATCCTCTCCCCTCCCACCACCATCTCAACATACTCCCACCCTCAGGCCCCAGGCAGCAGGGAGCCACTGGGCGAGTCCCCGGTTGGTGCCTGTAGAAAGTGGGGATGCTGAGCACGTGTAAGGAGCGAGAGCTGATGGGTGGTGAGGCTTCTGGGGTACCCACGGGTCCCTGGGAGCCCTTGGGCATGGAGAGGCCATCGGCTCTATTCAGCCGCAGGAAATGGAAGGCACTGCAAAGCCCTATAGAGTCAGGCAAAGTGCACTCCCGGCTCCCCGCCTGCCCTCGTCAGCAAAGCGTCCCACCCAGGAGGAGAAAGCATCAGTTCCTCTCTGGGTGTGGGGTGTAGATTTTATTTTCCTTTGACTACCAACACTCAATGGCACAGGGGAAGCCTCCTTCCAGGCTTGGAGCCCCCAAACCATGAAGTCACTTTCAAGAAAATTGACAAATATATGGCACACACTTAAAAAAAACACAACCCCCAAAACCTCTTTTCAACAATGAAGTCTGAGCCTAGGTTTGGCCAATCACCCCCGGGCCAGCAGTTAAGTTCATCACCGCTCCTGGGTGAGGGACAGCGGGTGGCCTTTCTTTTGGTAAAGAAAATTCTCCCCTAGTGGCTTCATTTGAAATTCCGACTGTTCTTATGAGATGACAAGCTTTTTTCTATTTTTTTTTACTTGACTACGATGGCTTTGCTAGTAGGGCCCAAAGGTCACTTTACTACATCTCTTGTTTCTCTCTCAATTTGAAACTCACTGATACTCGAGGAAATCTGGGTGGGGGAGGGTGGTGCCTACACCCATGTGCCTGGGATGGAGCCGTTTCCTGGGAAGTGGGACCACCAGTGGTGAAGAGGGGGCATCCCAGGGAGCCGGGGCCCGTTGGTCTCCATCTTGATTGCGTGGGGGACCGCACCAGCGCATGTCACCTTTCAGAGAAGCACCAGGCCAATTTCACAGCCATTTGTGGGGCATGGTGTGTCCTTGGCCTTGGCCAGCGCTGAGCATGGGACAGGGGACCAGGGACATCAAGGAAGGAGTACGGGACTGCAAACAAGACTGGACTGGGCCCCCATGGACAAGCTGGGCACCGCTGAGCAAGAAGCGTCTGCACCCTCGGTCTCCTTGGCTGTAAAAGGCCAGTAAGGCCCACCCACAGGCTGTCCCGGGAATTAGAGAGACTGTGCCTGCCCGCAGGAGGCACTCAGGAGCTGGGGCACCCTTCCCTCTGTGCCATTATTAAAGACCAGGAAGAAGGACAATTAACGCTGCTGCTAAATTGCAAGAGAGGATGTGAAATGGTCTGTTTAACAGCTTACACCCACTCGAGGCACCCTGTGAACTCTGGAATGGCGGATGGGGACTTTCCAAGATCAAGCCCCAGAGCCCTGCCGTGGAGTGGGTGGGGTCATTTAGGGTCCCCCTGCCCTGAGGAAGAGCGTGCAGGGGCTGTCACAGCCCCGCACCCACTGCCAAGGGGGAGGCTGATTCTGCAGACAGAACTATGGGACCCAAGGCTCAGGCAAGCCCGCGGAGAGCCAGGAGGTGGGTGCTCCTTCGTAGGGAGCTCAAGGCCCGCAAAGCCTTGAGAGGAGCACTCAAGGGCCCCAGGCATGAGAAAAACGGAAAGCGGCCCAAGGACCGGTCAGAAGAATCCATCAAAGTCAGCAGGGTGGGACCCGTGGCAGGGAGCAAGGACTTCCTGGGGAGTGAGGCCACCAAGCGTCCCATGATGCAAGTCTTCCCAGACACCCTTCCTGCAGCGAGGCAGAGGGCTGGGGTGGGGTGAGGTGGGCCGGCGAAGAGGATGTTTAAGCACAAGCCACCCCAGCTGGTGACAAGAAGTGACAGTGATTTTCCCGGGTCCTGCTGGGCGTCCTCCCGGGTGCCCCAGGGGCTGGGAGGCAGGGGGGCCACGCGCAGCCAGCTGGGCGGCCCAGGGTGTGGGGCAGCGAGGGGGTGAGGGGAGGGGCCTTGCTGCAGCCCCGGGACAGGGACCCCACCCCATCTGGGACTTTGAGACCCTCCTCATCAGTCTCCTTCTTCCTCGAGGCTCCTGGGAGGAGAGATGAGAGCAGGAAGGGAGGGGCACCCTCTGGGTGACCTTTTGGGTATGGCCAAGACCACCCCTTCCGCTTTACCAATCTAAATTACCCCAATGCTGTGTTACCAGGCAGGGTGGCAGGGCGGGAGAAGCTCACTGAAGTGGGGCGAATCAGGCTGCAGATGCGAGTTCCAGCCCATCCTCATCGCTGTGGCAGTGGGAGGGTGATGTGCGTGTCCCATCAAATGGGAACTGGGAGAGCACCGTGCAGGCTGGTGGCAGGACTAGAAGTCACACATGTAAAGCGGCCAGCATGCAGTAGGGCTCAGACAACGGCAGTCTGAGCACTGTGAAAAGCCAAACTGGAGGCCCTGGAGGGAGATTGAGGAGGAGGCTGGCAGGCAGGACAGACAGAAGGGGTCAGGGGACCTCGTGACTACAGGCAGCTGGCTTCTTGCAGCACCAGAGAATCTGTCCCAATGGGTGGTGTTTTCAAGAGGGAAGCCCTGCCCCTCCCTTCCTGCTCTCATCTCTCCTCCCAGGAGCCTCGAGGAAGAAGGAGACTGATGAGGAGGGTCTCAAAGTCCCAGATGGGGTGGGGTCCCTGTCCCGGGGCTGCAGCAAGGTGCATTTATCCACCGAAGGTGCAGCAAGCCGCCCGAACGGGGCCTTTCAGCATTTGCCTCTTCAAAATCGACTCGTATTTTACAGACGGGGAAACTGAGATTCTGAACAAGGCCATGGTTTGCCTGCAGTCATCCAGCGGGGAGGGCAGAGCTGGGGGTCCAAGCCTGGAGCCTGCACCCAGGACGACCGCGCCGGAAGCCCAGGCTGACGTCATCTGAACCGACCACACAGGAAACGAGGAGGGGTTACTGACGTGGGCACATGTCCGATGTGTGCTCCTCAGGGCTCAGGCACAGCAGACACCCAGCATCAGGCATGAACCCTACGACTCCCTTGTTAGTCGCACAAAATCATGCAGCTGCACAAATGTGCTTTTCCAACAAGGTGCCAAAGCACGGGTGCCCGTGGCTCAAATCACAGCAAGTGAGGGTCCAGCCGGGCCCCTCCGCAGAAGGGCTTGGTGGGAGGCTGAGACTCTCTCCGCTGGTTCTCCAGGGTAGAGAGGGGCCAAGGAAGACTCCAACAGGCCCGGCACACAGTAGGCCCTCAATAAAGAAATGCTGATCGGCTGAAGGAGTGAAAGCTGAATGAATGAAATGTCTGCAATTAATACGCAAAGACCGTCCAAGACACACGAGAGCTGTACCAAGCACTGTACATGCATCCGTCTGTTCGGTCACACGACAATTCTATAAAGCAGGTTTTGTTCCCATTTTACAGAGAGACTGTGCAATGTGAGCAAGGTCACCCAGCTGGGCAGGGGTGGGGCTGAGAGTCACAGCAGTAGGTGCTAGGGCCGCTGCTCAGCAGCTCACAGGAGCCGACAATGCACGTCTCTTCCCAACGCTGCATTCAGTGGCGTCACCTTGGTAGGTGGAACTCGGCCACAGTGGGAGAATTTACACCCCGGTAATTGGCAAATGCTACACTCAGGCCTCCACCTTCCCCACCAGAAAGCAGATTCATCAGTGTGTGCTGGCTTAAAGCAGGCACCTGCGTTTTCAATCACTGGGCTGCATGGCTCTCTCTGAGTGGGGGTCCGTCTGTGTACTGTGGGCATATGTGTATGTGTGCATGTGTATGTGTACGGTGTGCATGTGATGTGTGGTGTGTGTACATGCGTATGAGGAGG